>JANVCC010000048.1:10196632-10381778 GCA_025345505.1 Todiramphus chloris collaris
CCCCAATAAAAAGCCACATACTGACCAATTTACATCATTATAATGTCTTAATTGCTTGAACTGGGACATAGCATATGCTTGCACAGCACAAATTAAAGTTTGGCACTGTACCAACTGCTGCTGAAGAAAACAAACAAACAAATAAAAAAACCAAAACAAAAAAGACTACCTCTCTCTAGATATTTTTCTGAAAATTTCTATTTATAGAGATTAAAAAAAAAAAAGTGGGGAAGGTCTCCTGTGAGATCAGAATAACACAACACATTTCAGAAGAAAAAACAGTGGTGAATAGCAAGCCTTGAACTTGATAGAGAAGAACTTGCAGAGGTTAAAACTAGAGGACTGCTAGTGTCCACAGGTATTGGAAGAAGCTGTGGCATGGATCCTGAGTGTCAGTACAGCCTGCCCGGCTCAACTGCAGGAAATCTGTGCCTCTGTACCAGAAACTGCTGTCCGGGTTCTGCTGAACATCCATCTAGGGGACTCTTTAGATCCTCAAATAAGATGTCAGCATGTCTTGGAAATGGGAGTGCCTTGGGGCTAGAGGGTAAACATCCACAGAGACAAACTGAGAGAAGGTACTTTTACCTATATTTAAAAATAAAAATCATGAGATAACAGTGAAATGGGACTAGATTCAGCAAGACACCTGCACGTTGACACTGTGTCTTACTTGGCAAAACCTACAGTGTATGATCCCTTTTTTTTTGTTGTTACAATTTATCACGTGCCTTTCTCAGCAACTTTACGTAAGACAGTACAAGGCAACAATACCTCGAGGGGGGGGTGGGGGGAATAGAATAACAAGGGCTAGAACTAGACAGGATTGCAAGGCAGTAGGACAGCATCAAGAAATAGGCAGCTTGTTTCTTAAGCCTGACCTCCAGTGGTGAGAACAGAGACTACAACAAGGTACACCCTTATGCAAACTGTCAAGAATAAACACTAAGAATGAAAAAAATCCTGCAATACCTATTCAGGACCTCTCAGATGGAACATTGCACTTAATGATTGAAATTATAAAGAAGTTGCATTGTGCCTAAGAAAGCTGATACGTTCCAGCTTTAGTTTTCTGAAAACAAAGCAATTTTATGTCAGATTTTACTACCTGGTGACATTTGTGTAGTCTACAGAAGATCTGAACTACCCAAAATTCTGTAACTTGTTTGCTTGTATTCGAAAAGCTTTCTCTTCATTTAACATATACTTATCTTCCCATTAACCTTAGAAACTAAAGCCAACAAGCATGTGAGGCTTCTGGGTTTGCTTTTTAAAAGTGCTAAGCACAGTTTCAGGAAGGCAACTTTATTCAGTGTTTCAGGAGGTGTATTCGTACGAGAGAGATGCATCACGTCTTGGTAACAGTATGTACAGGCACATACTTATTTCTGTATTCTGGCCCATCTGCTTTCAGAGCATCTTCAAAACCCTTTATCCTTGGGGAAAATTTTTGGAATTGCAGGAGTAAAAGGAAACATAACATGTTACATTAAGAGGGTCAAAATTAACACACTAAGCAAAGACAATAAAGAAGTATCTATTGCTCAAAGCATATCCTTATGCAAGAGTGTTGGGATTGAACAGAAAAATAGGAATTTAACTTGCTGTACTTCCCAGTTCCAACCCCCATTTTTCACATTCAACACAGATTTCTGATCCGTCTGTAAATATTGGTCTACAAGTAATGTTTTGTCCAGAAGCCTTCTTTTAAAAAAAATAAAACAAAGAGACAAACAAACCAGAGTACAAATGAGAACACAGTCTCTTAAAAAAATTAAAGAGCACAAGAATGATATAATATTACTTAAAAAAAAAAAAAAAATCTGTTTTTCATCAGAGCCTGTTTCCACCCCAAAATCCTACTTTGGTGTCTGTTACAATGGTTACATGGTGAAATGACTACCAGTTTGTAGAATTTTGTTTTCAAAACTGGAAAAAAATTAAAATGACATGTTTTACAGGGGCATTCGCTTACAAAGAGCGAATTAACTTCTCAAAAATTCAACATATTAAATTGTAATAGAGAACACACTTGAATATTTGCAAGCTACACTGTGAACTGCAGGATAAAGAAAGGAAACTGTTCCCCTTGTAGCCACAAGTGGCCCACTTTAATGTGTTAAATGGCACAAAAGGAAAAGCAACTTTTTATGATCAAAGCCCGTATTTTTTCCCTTCGTAAATGGTTTTCACTTTGCACGTATTTTTGAAGCAGATAAAAGTTAGCTGGACAAAAAATGATAGAAAGGATAGTACACTCAGTACTCAATTAGCCAGCTTATTTTTTTCTGGTACTTAACGTAGGCAGTAAGGTTTTCTTCAGTCTTAAAATGATTATCAGGGAGGGAAGTATTAAAATTATTACTGAATCTACTTACTAACAACAGTTAGCTTACAGACAAACACACTGGGGAAGGGAAAGTTTTATAGTAAAAACACTTCAAACAAACTAAGTGAATTCAATTAAACAGAAGAGCTTAAAAGGCTGCAGAGATTACTTTCAAACAGCGGATCCTGCCAACCTCATCTAAGCATAACAAAAATTGCTCAAAGGTGCATGCTAACTCATAGAGGCTGCTAAACAAATCACAACTGTTTCTGGCATAATATGATGCATTATTTTAACATAATAGGTCTGATTTTACAAATTAAGACTCTAACATGGTTATCAATTACTTTATTACAATATCCTGTATATTATATGCAGAATATTTTCACTGTGCAAAATCTGCCTGCAATATATTTACTACATACAGATTAACAAAAAATTAAAAAAATCAGCATTTGGCAGTGCAAAGACATGTGCAGTGTGCTAAGGCATCCCATTGTAGACATTATTTTAATGAAACTACTTGTAGTTTAATAGGCTCTGAAGGTGATTAAAAATAAACAACCCGCCAGAATTACACACCAAGTCTTTTTCATAAAAAATATCCACAGGATAAATGCTGTTAATAAATTGCTATCATAAATGGGGAACTGTTGTAGAATATGAAGTAGTAAGGTGATCAAAATCATGGCTATTTTCAAGAATATTTCCTTCTGTAAAGGTACTCAAAGGTCTTAAGTGTTAAGGAATTAAGTAAAACCTCATTATTCTGATATTCTGAGGACTACAATACAACCAGGTGAGACTAGATTTAGGAATCAAACTACATATTTACAAATGGTTTTACCTGGAAAGTGTTAAATACAAAATCATGCATTTTTAAAAACCAAACCAAAGCACACAATCAAAGCAATATACATCCAGAAACCGTTGTGTTGGATTTTGTTTTGTTTTTTAAATATTCAGTACTGCATTCTGAATTACATTAAAATACATCTGAATTGCAAACTGAAATTAAGTCACCAAACAAGAAACCTCATTCACAGTATAATTTTATTTTCTTTTTCATTTATAATTGCTTCCCTAAGAACAAAACATATCACATATCTTATTTTCACACATTAGAAGGGTTGTTAGGATGAACATTGGAGCAAGAATATCTAGTATTAGGTTTTAACCTTGCCTTGCATTCCTCTTTTCATCGATGTAAATTTTCTGAGCATTTTGACTTTATACTCAACATAGTTTCGCTCCTAAATGTGACTTTTGCTAACCAGCATCAATATACAGCTTCATTTAGTGAATCAATGATTCCACAAGTATTCAAAGTCTTCTTTTAACACTTACGACAACATCTCTGCTCATTCTTTTAAAATTGCCTTTTGTTCTAATAAAAATGGAGTAAAATTGACATTTACAAAACTTAAAATATTATTAAAGAAAACTCAATGTGCTTGAATTATTAAAACAAGCTTTATCAAAAACATTTTGTCATTAAAGGACTCTAGTCAATTAGCATAATGATTCTAGTAACCAGACTCCACACAGTTTTTAGTCATGCAAAAGTGCAGAATGGTGCTTTTGGAAACCCTGCCCAGCATTTATTAGGTTAGATCCTTGACTGCTGCTGGGATTTCACTAGGAATTAGACATCCACTAGTGTTTTTGTTGTCTTTTTTTATTTGGTTATTGGCATCTTTTGGTTTATTTGGCATCTGATGTTTTCCATTAACTTCATCCATAGCTTTAGACTTTCTTTACAGATCTAACTTCATCCCCTTCAAACTGAGTTAAGAAGTACTACGTCCAATCTTTCAACATCTATTTTTCAAATGGAAGCTCTCTACTTTTTCAGACTTTAAGTTCCTAAATTTCAGGTGAATGAATCTAACTCAAATACCATCTAAAGTTCTCTGCTTCTACAACTAAAACTAAAAAATTAAGGCAAAACATTTTCTCTGCAACAAAAACTGAAAACATATTTTATAGTAGGTAAATAAATGTCAAGATCAGCTTCACTCAGAGGTCAACAGCTATAGCACCATGATTTTGTTCTGTTTGTAAATCTGGCTTCCCTTTTGTTTTTGCACTCATTTGGAAACAGCAGTGTCACTAAAAGATGAAGAAGGTTCATGTATGCAGTATTTGAAATTTTACCAGATTACAGCAACACATAACTAAGCATAACACTGGCTGCTGTGATTCCAAATTTCATCATCGAGAGGTTTATTTTTAATAAAGAATTCAAGTTCTAAATGACTAAACCAGCACTTAATAACAACATTTGTATCTACTGTACAGAGATGTATTTTCAAGTAAAAGAAAAAGAATCATATCCTAAAACTACTTACCAGAGAAACTGAGAATGAAACATTTCTTTTAAGGCAGAAGTTCATTTATACACCAGGTTAAAAGCCACCACAATATTAACTATGACTAACTCATTTGGCATTTAAAAATTTCCATTCATAACTATTAACTCCCATGCTGACTAGAACTCCACTGGTGTTCCAGGAAGCCCAGCTGGAGATACGGTTATCCTTAGAGGGAAAGCTATGTCAGAGTAAAGTCAAGCTACTCACTAATTTTTCATTATTAAACAAACTGAGCTCATTTCTGTTAGTAAATTATACAAATTATTTAGAAAGAGGAAGTATGAAATATTGACAATGACAAAACAGATTTTAAAAAGCTATAATTGAAAAAGTTAGAATACATATTCAGAGGAATTTCAATGCTTAAAAAGAGGTTGACATATGCTCATCCAGCTGAAGATTAGTGTATTAAAAAAAGTTAAGAAAATACTTTACGTTTAGTTCAACTGCACTTGATTCAAGTACAGCTTGGGGGTTGGCTAATATAAATTAAACATGGTCACTGCCTCAGCAGCCAGAAGTACAGAAAAATGTACATGTTCACAGGATAAATAGCAGTCTCTTCTTTTGAGGGAAGAAGAAATAAAAAAAGCAAAAAGCTATCTCACTCCAATACGGGAGGTCATCCACTCCAAACCTTGGCATAATCTGAAAGAGAAGAGATGTTATATTGGTACTAGTTCTAGTCCAACATCTTTCAAGTATTTTCTACTTGTTTTTATGTTTAAGAATATCTACTTAAAAGAAAATAAAATTAAAAAAAAAAAGCTGGAAGTGAAAAGTTGAACAGAGTAAACAGTGTTTTAAACCAAGTCTGATTAGGCTTTAACCACAAGAAGATGGTCAAGTGTGCTTGGCACTCCATCAATCTTTTTTCCTTGTAACTCTAAAAGACACTATTCTTAGTGTGCTTACTCATAAGTACATAGAACCAAGTAAGTTGCTCTTTTTCTACAAGTTTCATGAAAGACTGCTAGTCCTTTACATACTAATACTAAAAGACAAAAGACAGGTACTCAGACTGAACCAACTCATGCAAGGCAGTATATAAAGAATTTCAAAATCCCATTACAAAATTAAAAATATGTTTATATTCAGCACCAAGATTACACAGGATCTAATCTGCTTACTCACACAGTTTGCATCTCTATTTAGAAGTCTTCCATTTCAGACAATAGGCTTTCCTTTGATTTTCTAGTGACCTAGTTACCTAGCTTATGCCATCTTTTAGCTTTACCTTTGCAAAGCATATATATGGATATATATATATATTTGGATAGCCTTAGCTATCCAAGAGGGCAGGCTTCACTTACACAGGGCTAACATCAGATCTTCCCAAGAAAGATTTAGCTCATTAATCTAACTGGGGATTTTTTAATGTGTTGGTCTCACTACTATCATGGTTTTAAGTATTTTAATCACTCATCTTTCTGGGGAAAAAAAAAAAAAAAAAAGGAAAAAAAAAAAGAAAAGAAAAAAAGAAAAAGGTCATATTTATTCATTTCTACCTTCTCCAAATGCCAACTTGACATCTAAGTTAGTACATGAACTAAACACTCTAACATATCTGACTCTGGCAGAACTGGTAGGAGAAACACGGAATTAACTCTCAGAATGAAACAATACAAACCAGAGACTCACTAAAAAAAAAAACCAGCTTGCTTCCACTAATGCATCCCACTCTAAGGAAGTGAATGCTACCAACCACTCTATAAGATATATTCATTACAATAGAAAATACTTCATGCTAGAAATGAGGAAGATGTTCTCGCTTCCCAAATACTCAGTTGGATTCACTATTTTTGATGTCACAAGACCATATTATTTTAATGGTTGCGCTGAAAAAAATGCCTCCATTACACATTAAAAGAATCAAGATGAAAAGTTAGCACGCTTCAAACCATGTAAGCAAGACACTATCCAACTTGTTACATGTATCCAACAATGTTTTTGATCTTTATAGACAAAGGATTTAAGGAAAGCTTAGCTCCCTGTTTTAGTAATTGCTGGCATAAGGCAATCAAATTTAAAAGTTAGATACAAGTAAAAAAGATTAAATATTAGTAACAATTTTGTTTTATTACACACCTTTTCATCAAAACTATGTTAGAATGCTTAACAAAGAATCCAGCCAACTGAAAAGAAACCCCACAAACCAACCATATCATGCCCCACAGCCCCACCTTGCCTTAGAAGCTTATGTCAGATCAAAATGCAAAGGAAGATGACAGTAGCTTATTTCTTGTAACTACACAAAGATGTACAGAATGAGAGGGTAGTGCAGTAAGCAATTATACCAAGAGCCACATTTTTGGATGGCGGGAGTGTTGTGGGTTTTGTGTGTGTGTGTCTGTCTATCTGTTGTGTTCTGGGTTTTTGTTTTTGACTTTTAACAATAAGCTGAAAGACTTGTATACAAATCTGGAGTTTGAGCTATGAAAAATCCAAAAGGTTCAATAAAGAAAAGGAAAAAGTCAAAATGCCCCTCTGACTGTAAAGATCAGAAAGTATGATCTTTGAAGAATCCACACTGGTGTCAATAGGCTTCTAAAACACTATTGTCATTTACCATACATTATAAACTAAGAAGTAAGGATTTACCCTTCTCCTGTCAAAGCACAACAGGACTGAATGTGCCATGGGTGATCCTTTATGGAGCTAAGGGTGAGGTATGTAGATATCTCGGCAGCTGTCATGCAACCTTTCATGTCCTGCTTGTTTGCAAAGATGAGAACTGCAGCCTTCCGTAAATCCTAGAAGTAATTTAGAGAATTCATAATAGTTATTATAAAGAACTAAAAGGCATTGTTTTAACTGAAGCTCTTAAGAGCTGTATCCAAGATAATCTACAATTTCACAGCAGCATAAAGTTTTAACAGACTTATTGCATTAATTACATTAAGACTGAAGAAACCAATTTATTCAGAAGTATTCTCCACCACAGAAAATCAAATTACAATGTATTATATGACTATCCTTTTGGTGTTGATCACATGTTCACACATTCACTAGTTAAAGTTTTGCTAAAATATATTTCACAAAAGTCCAAACCATCCAGCCAGCAGAAATATCAATGGATAAACATTCCAAAATCTACAATAGATTCAAATGGAAAAGTCTACTAGACAGCATTCTCTTGAAATTACTTGTGATTTCATTAAACAACTTCTGTAGTGATTAAAGCAGTAACATTTTTAAGAAAGCTAGCTAAATTCTTTTAAGTTTTATCCTGTTGTTCCAAAAAGGAAGCTTTAATTATGATTCAGCAGTTTTAGTAAAAACAAAAACTAGTAATGATTTGTTTTGCTTTTGTATGGAAATTAGAATTACACAGGGCAATGAGACAAGAACAGGGATGTATGGTTTTAGAAGTGCAAAAGCATAAACAAATGCAATACTCGGAAAGCTGACAGGTGTAACTAAAAGTATTCACAATTGAAGTATGTTAAATTTTGAGACTATTTCTCTATCAAGAGAATAAAAATCCAAACCTTTTTGCTCCAAAGCTGAAAATTCAGTCCTACAAGTAGTCCATTCTAAGTCTACCAACTGTCTTCAAAAGATGGGAGATCAAAATCTAGTAAGAATTTATAACACTGGAAGCTAATAAATTACATGGGAAAACTTCACCACAAAAAGTAATCTTTCCACTTTTTTTGATGGTGCATTTGTTCCTTACCACCAGATCCAAACTACATTAACTACAAGGTAAAAACCTCACTCATGTGAAATAATGCAAATCTTTCAGAGAAATTATGTCCACAGAATTACCTGAATCATACTAAATCCTTTTCCTTCAAAAATGAAGTGGATATTTGTATTTAAAACAACTCTAGTTTAGCTTGAGAGCAATCACAGAAGGTACTTTAGCTAATCCAATGTAGATGTTAATTTAAGATGTTTAGGGAGTTGACCTAACAGTCCGCAGTACAACTTATAATAAAACTACAAAATAATAATTTAGAAGGAAACTGAACTGAAACGAATTTATTCCTATTAGATATGCTCCTTAATTTTAAGGAACAATATTAAAACAAACAAGAAAGAGAAATGGAATTGTCTACTCTCTAAAATAAAAATAATTTAAATAAAAGTTTCTTGACATTTTCCTGATTTAACTGAAGGAAGAGAGGTAAATGGTGGAGAACAGTAATACCCAGTTCCCTTAATATCAAGTTTAAGGTATTTTACAAGTTCAGCATTTGCAAAGTAAAGAGTGAGCAAGCCCTATTAGAAGAGTGCTTCATAATAATTTTCCTATTTATAGTTTACATAGTTTTAAAATGTAACCAACATGCACGCATATTTAGGCTCAGATATTTTTTTGGTGACAGTATAATTTTTGCTAGGAAGCATGTAATGTTATTTGGCTGTTTGCAACAAAAGAAAACTATTATCCCAACTCCCCACCATACCTCATGAGCCAGCATTCTATAAAGTTCTTCTTTTGTAATAGAAAGTCGCTCTCTATCAATGCTGTCAACAACAAGAATGATGAACTAGGGAAAAAAACAATAGTACAGTATGTAAGTACAAAGTATTAATTATAGAAAGCATGTTTCCAAGAGGCCACTACGATAAGTCTTCCTATAAGGGAGACAGACTTTCAGAGCACACTAGAAAATAGAACAGGAAGTTAATTGTAGTCTTTTGCTAGAGCCCTGAGACGAAGATTATAGTAAAAACAAACAAACAAAAAAGTGGTTGTAAATTTCAGCACTTCTATTAAGATCTACTTTCATGTACTATAGTCAAATCTTGGTGGATTTTCAGGTCCTATGTCATAAGCAAAACAGTGATGTAAGTACCAAAAGCACCTACACATAGTGGATTACATTTAACATGTGAATGACACACTTGCTACACAGCTATTACTGTCCACTATTACTTGCATATTTACAAAACTATAAAACTGAAAATTAAATTCACTATTTTGAAAGTATTTTTTAGCAATTCACCATCACCTTACTCACAAGGCTTAAGAAATGTTATTTCTAAGTCGTACATCAGACTTCAGAAAGCCATGTATCTGACAGGCTTAGCATGATGTTGTGCAACACCTTAACCTTTGTAACACAGAGGACCTGTGCAGTTGGACTCACAACTTTGCACCCTTCCACCTTGGCACTTGGGAGACAGCTCAAGCAGTGATTTCACCCTTACTGTTCTTGGCAGGAACGTTATTCTCATGGCCATGCACTTGTGAATGCTAAGACACTGCTAGATCTGGTACATCAGGTCTCCCAAGGGAAGCAGTTGTCACTAGTATGACAATTACTCTTTAACTCCACTTTGTCTGCCCCTTGTTTTGTACCTTCTATTTTACAGCCTTATATTAAAGAGGAAAAAGACATGGTGTTGCATAGTGGGTAATAAGCAAGTAAATGCTTGTAAGCATTATGTAATGGCATGTGTACACAAGGTGTAACAACTAGTCAGTGTGCAACACTTGCCCTGCCCAGACTGTGCTCCAAGCAGTGCTAACAGTATCATAGGTGGGAACAATGAGTAGGGAAATCAAGCACGTTCTGATGAAAACTATACACATAGTATTAAAAAAAAATAAATTAAAAATAATTACAGGGAACTTATGCTGCACTGGAGAGAAAGCCAGACAGATCACATTCATCTGAGAGACTCCATCTCTTCTCTTCCTAGATGGGAATAGTTTTCAATCCCTTTTCTCTTTTACCATAACTCTCTCTTTGTTTGCCTCCATCTCCAATAACTTAACCATGAGAGCTCCCTCCCTGTTCCTCTGCCCCCAAATCTTATGTCCATTAGCCTGTCTCAACATCCTTTCTGTAAGAATACTATTTGACTCTTAAAACAGAATAGCCATGCTAAGTTGAAACCAATTAAAATGCTCTGAAAAGCTTATCCGTGGGATTTTTAGGCTACTCCAAAGATTTTGTTTAAATTGCTTCAATTTACAGATAAGGAAAGAGAGAAAAAAAGAGATAGTAACAAAAAAGTAGGATTAGAAGTCACCACTATAATTCTCCAACATATGCTCCATATCAGTTTCCCTTATAAAAATTAAGACTTATTACCCACTGAAAAATGACCACAAAGTATGAAAAACTAAATCAATTTAATGCTGCTGTGCCTTTGAGACATCTAGCAGATGAAGAGGAACAGTAAAGGAATTATTCATAATCGAGGAGGCCAGAACTAGCATACTAAACAGATCCCCTTTTCTTTCTCAACTGTTTTCAGCAGACAAAGCTTCTTCTAAGTAAAGGGAAAGTTCTCTGCAAGTGATAGAAAGCACTGGATTTCAAAACACTTACTAGACAGAATATGAAGAACATCATCCCAAAAGGATCAAAATAAAGAACAAATCTCCCCAACTTTCAGAATCAAAGATTCTCAAAAGACAAAATGTCAGGAAGTTACTGTTAATTGTACCAGATAATACTGGCAGAAGGGTCATCACCCTCATGTTTATGTGTCTTAGATGTAGCCATACTTTTCTAGATAATATTAAAAATAAGTTTAAAATACTAGATGTGAAAGTCATCACCAGGCTTTGAGTAGATAAAAAGTTCCTGAATATGTGGAGTGGATCACTCTATTCTCCCCTCTCTCAAAAGGGGAACATAGGACAGAAAAAACTCATTTTACAGGACAGAATGCTTATATGAGTAATATCTAAAAAAGACTTCTGCTTTTAGCAAAAATGGTAAGAAATAAAGTCTGAATTTTTTTTTATATCAATGTAGATGTCTCAAAGTGTGGTTACAGAGACTTATCTGCATGTTTTGATAACCTTTTGGCATCAAAACAACAAATCCTGAAAGGAGAACTGTTCCCAGGTTCTAGTGCAACCTTGTTAGCAAAGGCAGCTTTCCCACTACCTCACAAGTACTGCACAGCCAGACCTTCCTTTATCCTTCCACTAAAAGCCACAAGCTGATAAGCTTTTTAAATACTGCTGCCTAGAGAAAGTTCTATTCTTCACCCTTAATTATCACTATCTCAAAAACATTCAAGACTAGATGTACGTAAGTTAGATTAACCACTGCAAATCTGCACTTAATTTGCAAAGTACATTGCAAAATTTTCTTTTGAATCTAATTGGAAAAAAATTTAAAAAATTTAAAAAAAATCAAAAAAAGGTTGGGTCTGAAATATATGTTGATATTGTTTGATCATCTAGGAAAAAAGTCTAACTTCACAGTTTATACCACAGATCAAACAACATCATTGAAAGCATCCAGGAAAATATACTTCAAATGTTACAAGAAAATTGGGTGCATATCAGAGACAACTTACACTTCTTGAAAAAGGATACAGTTTCAATCTTTATAAAAATAATAAATAAATATAATTGCAAACAAACTTATCCAATTCGCAGACTTCGAAGCAACTTCTCATACCTCTGTGTTTGAATAATAGGTATTCCATGATGATCGTAATGATTCTTGTCCTCCAATATCCCACATTAAGAAATGTGTGTTTTTCACTACTATTTCTTCTACATTGCTTCCTATGGTTGGAGAAGTATGAACCACTTCATTCATCAAGCTAAAAGAAACAATATTACACCATAAAGACCAGCAAGTAAAATACTAAGGCTAGTCACAGCAAAATTACAACAAACTTCTTGTAAAAAAAGTAAATATGTGTAACTGATAAAAAAATTCTTTAAAAAACAGGCATGTTTCAAAAAGCTAAACATTTGAGTTTTTACTGAAAAACAGCAAATATTAAAGAGCAAAAAAAGTAATAAAAAAGCAGTAACATATCTTTAGTAAAAAGATTAGTTCAATCTGAATTTGGGCATCAACCTGTGCTTGATGAAGTTCTAGTGTGTTTTTGTAGCAGAGACTACAGACATGTTTAAAGATGTCAGGAATGAAAAATAAGCACATAAAAGTTATGGAAAAGTGGATAAGCATCTACATTTTAAGAAACTTCTCTTTTTAAAGGACACTTTAACAGATATTTAAAATGCATTTGTTTCAAAGTAGAAGCTGCTATTCTTAAGATTCCAAATCAGGGGAACACTAAAGTCTACAAAATATAATTCAGAATATCATTTTATCAGAGCACACAATTTAGTAATTCAATACTAAAAAAAAAATCCAAAGGACTATTTATTTACATAGCTGAAAATTTCTCAGTTCTACCTTTAAACTTTGTCAAAAGTCCTTAGCAAAAAGTTTTTTTAGAAAATATCCTCTGCTGCCTTCATATCCAAATAGATGCACAGTAATTTGGCTGCACTCGACTCTCTTTCTGTAACTGCAATACCAATTATGTTCCTACCAATATGCTTGAACTTATCAGAGACCTTCTTGGAATGTTGTCAAGATTTGGGTGCAATGATGCTAATGTAGGACCCAGGTAAGATGAAATACAGTTCTGAGGAATCCTCCATCATAGGTTTTAGACAATGGAATCAGGAAACATTTGGAATCTTCTATCATTTTTTGCAGTGTAGCTTTAATTTTCATTCATTTAAAATCACTTTCTTCTCTGCAGTTCTTGGTAACAGAAGTATTTCTATGTTTACAAATAAAGATAGGCTTTGATGGCAAAAGAATTTGCAGTTCACTTTCTGCTTGTACGTACAATTTTGTTATTCAATTTACAGTTCAGCTTTAAAAACTACAGTTCCTTCACTTATTTAAATATTTATTCTGTTCAGAACAACTAATACCATTAATGTGCAAACTGTGACCTAGAACCCCAGAGATTCTGTCAGTTTGCACAGCTGAATTTTCAATGATTAAACAGTGACAAATACTAAAATGTAAACAGAAAAATAATATAGTTTATATACTTACAATTGATAAAGAATAGTAGTCTTTCCAGCATTATCAAGTCCCACTATGATTACTTTGTGCTCTGCATAACCGCAAAAAAAGACAAGTATAAATTAATGGGAACAAAACCAATTAATATTCTGGTTAATCACTTTTCCTTAATGAACAAAGCAACTCTTTGTTTGTCCTATTTCATTGCCTTACAAAGAATACTGGTGACTTCAGGACAGGGAAAAAAAATAAAATAAAATCCATAAAGCCTCATCTTCTCTTGAGACTCCAGTTTTAGGAAAAGTCAGTACTGGAAGTATTAATAAAGGAATGGTTACTAATATGATTACTTCTTAAAAAAATAATCTAGTTATAGGAAGAAATGTACAACGAAAAAATATAACTCTTATGAGTGTATCATCACTTTAAGAACATCATCAAACATTCAAAGACTGCACAACATACTAGCCTAACATACAAGGCTTTATAATAGCCACTTGTTAAGGGACCACCATCATTCACACAGTAAAAACCAAGAGGAAACTGTATTTTGAACAGATCACAAATTCCAGCACTGCAATTTCTGAAATGAAAAGTCACAGAATGACAGAATGGTTGAGGCTGGAAGAGACTTTTGGAAGTCATTTCACCCAAACCCCTGCTCAACCAGGGCCACTTAGAGCAAGCTGCTCAGAATCGTGTCCAGATGGCTCCACCTGCAATGGTGGAGACTCCACAACCTCCCTGGGCAGCCTGTGCCAGTGCTCAGTCAGCCCCTCAACAGTAAGTGTTTCCTAATACATTCAGAAGGAACCTGTGTATCACTTTGTGTCTATCACCTCTGGTCCTGTCACTTGGCACCACTGTGATGAGCTTGGCTCTGTCTTCTTTGCACCTTCCTTGCAGGTATTTAAACACATTAACAAGATCTAGATCTCCTCTGAGCCTTCTGTTCTTCAGGGTAAACAGTCTCAGCTCTCCCAGTCTCTTCTCATATGTGAGGTGATCCAGTCCCTTCATCAACCTTGTGGTCCACTGCTAGACTCTCTTTAGTATGTCCATGTCTCTCTCATACTGAGGAGTCTAGAACACACTACTCCAGGTGAGGCCTCACCTGTGCCAAGTAGAAGAGAAAGATCACCTCCCTCAACCTGCTGGAAAGTTACAGAACAGTGATCTTCTCAATGATGCAGTGTTACTTTTCCAGCCACATGGCTAAGAAAAAAAAAACAAAACCAAACCCATGCAGAAACCCCAGAACTTACATGTTTCTCTGACATTAATCCTTCTTAGAATTTCAAATACAGCAGCATAGCCAATTAGAATGGTTGCTCTTTTGATACATGTGTGAAGTTAGAAGATACTGATCCATTTACTAACAAAAAAGCAAATCACTTGAGAGCAGATAATTTACAAATGGATACTAGAAGTAAAACTAGCATAAAAGGTCTGTGAACAGACTGACTTCTGAAGGGCACTTATTCCAAAACAAAACATGGTTCACAGATATTTCCTCCAAACTACCACATTGAATCTACAAAACTTTTAAGAAATTACTAAAAGTTCAGAAGATCAATCATAAACATCAAGTTGGTGGGTTTTTTTCCCCCTGCAAATGGATGATCTAAGGAAGAATGAAAGTGTTTGTTTTTTAATCTATTTTTATATAATAACCTAGGTCTTTCCATATTGGAAGTGATTTTAATAAGATCGTCTCTTGCTTGTGACTTTCAAAAGTTCTATTTTGCGACATGGCCCTAACAAATGCTGCAAGGTATTTCTTTATATCAGTTTCCCTATTACTGAATCCTGCCCCACATTCTAAGAAAGAACTTTTCCTGGCCTTAAATCCAGTAATACTTTTCATAAGCAACGGCACCAGTAATGAATAACCTTTCCCAGTACATAAATGGTACAAAACCCTCCCTGCTTTCAACTCTAATAAACCATATCACACAGCTAGGCTGTCCATCTCTTGAAGAACTTGAAGTTTGGTTAATATTAAAGGGCTTTCAAAGTTCAGATACAGAAATATCCTTCTGTTTTCAAAACAACCACATTGTCAAGTATTGCCTGGAAGATGACACTTTTTTCCAAATTAATTTTTTTTCAGGGAGGAAAAGAAAAGGAATTCCAGTCAGGCATTGCATTGCTCCTTCCCTCTTTCATATCAAAATACAGAGTCTTTGTAGGAATGAATGAGAAAAGCACTGGATGAAAGAATATCATGCTACTTAAAGTAATTAAAACAGCAACAACAACAAAAAAAAATCTCAGTTGACATGACTGTTTTTGAAAGCCACTGAAGCATGAATGGTTCAACACTAATTGGGGAAAAAAAGGCACAGCTTATCTGTGTTACTCTGTAGTCAAATGGCATTTTATACAGTAACTGGATAAGCACAAACAAGAAACAGCCACAAAGTGTTAATTAATGTTGATCTGGGGATTAAAATAATACAGTGAAAGCATCAGTATCTCATACAAGTAGCAGCTTCCACCTTTTATTAATGGCAGCTACTTCCAGAACTATCATCTATGATAATGAGAAACACTTCACTTACAAAGTTGTTCAAAAGTTTAATTTCTGCCTAGTCTGGTTAGATTACAGAATTTTCACTTGTATATGTGCATTAGAGGAAAAACATGCGAACTTAAAAACTGCCAAAGTAAGACCAATTTTTTAATAAGACAAGTACTTGTTTACAAGAGCAACTAGGAGAGGACACATTTAAGAGAAAGGACAATTAGGGAGCAAACCATAGGCAGTGCTTTATGCTCATATTTGTGTTCCGTACTTACAGACTAACCCAAGTTTCTCCCTTTCACTGGCTGGCATTCAAACTCAGTTTGGGTTGTATTCATGAGTATCTTCCCAGTCCACCATGTTCTTGGCAAAGGAAGAAGAAAATCCATAACAGAGTTGCCAGAGCAGAAGAGCAGAGTCTTTATAAATCAGGTAGAAAGAGGGAAAAAAATAAGTAGAAAAAGTAGGCATATGCAGAGGAAAAAAAAAAGACAGTATTAGACTATCATTTAAAAGAATCCAAAGAATTCTGCTATATCAACCATTCCTGGCAGACTGTTTAAAAAAATATTTAAAAAAAAACTATTAGAAAAAATAAATTAGATCTCTGGCAGTCTAGCATTAACAAAATAACAGGACAGTGGAGATGATCTTCTTGCAGAGGTTAGAAGGCATAATATGCTCTTTTCTTCAACTTACTCTTCTATATTCCTCTGTAGTAAAAGGACCTACAACTGAAGATTCAATTCTCACAAGCTTGCCCTTTCCTCTTTCCAATTTGCAAAAATTAAAAATTATAAAGACATTTCTAAATGCTTAAATGATGACCAAGGCTTATTTCCAATGTATTTGAAAGATGAAATTAATATTGGAAAGGGTACCTATACTTTTCAGGCTGTGAAACAAACCCCACATCTAGTTCAGAAGAGCAACAATCTCAGAGGCTTCAAGGCTGAAGAGAGGATGCAGACAGAAGTTTGCCAAAGAGGAAGCAGGAGGAATAGCGTTTTACTAAAGTTCAAAGACATAGAAGGATTCATTCTGCATACTAAAAGCTGCCTTTGACTCTTAAGCACAAAGGAACTGCTTAAATGCATCTTGTATTTCCAGACTTGATTACAAGAAAGTAGCTTTTAGTGGTCACCAGCACCAAAACCCATTTAGTATTGCAGATAATTGTCTTTGCTAACCTGATGGCACAGTCTGGGAACTGTCAGCGAGTCCAAGTGAAGTAAACTGTGGCATTACAGAAGTTTAACCACCTTGACTTAGAGCTTAGCAGTGTTTCTTATAGCAGTTTTTTAACACCTATAGCATTTATTCTGAGAAAAGTGGAAGATATTGAACAGCTATCATTCAAAAAAAACCACCCACCAAAACAAGCCCTATTTGTGAACTTCTGAAAGAAGTCTTTCAGCCATACATAGATACAAAGGAATAAAGTATTGACAATTGTCAGAGCTGCCTTTAGCAGGGTTGCCAACATTCACTTCTGTTTTTTCTTCGTAGTTTCCTTAAGAGCAATCTTCCTAGTACTGATGAAATGTTAAGTCAAGCAAGTTTTATTCAACTATGTATCCAGGCAGTAAGTTAGTTGCTCCACCATTTATTCATATTACTACATCCTACTTAGAAGACTGTGCCATTTGAGTACTGAATCAAAGCTTAAGCAGGTCACCTCTGAAATTTGATTTTTTTTTAAACATACAATTATTTTGAAAGTAATTAAAAGTAAGTGTAACCTGAACTTAATACACTTTATAATTAGACTTAAAAACGCTGCAAGGCATAGTACTTTAAATGAAAACAATGCCCAGGCAATGGGTTTTGTCCGTTTCAAAAATAAGCAAAAAGAATCAGGAAGCCATCATTAAGTCAACTAGAAAAACAACAAAGACAAAAATCTATTTTTAAGCCAATTGTTTCCGTTATAAGTATCTCTATTGCAACATTCAATTACTACTCAATTAAGAGACAATATATATTGAAAGGTGAAAGACATAGAAATGCTTATTGTCCTCCTTCTGGCTTTATCTTCTGTACCAAAAAGGCATGGAAGCCAGAAAAGAAGTAGATTAAATAAGGCCCTGGAACAGTGTGGACCACCACCCAAACAGGAAAAGCCACTGTTTAAAGACTACTGCCAAACTCAAACTGGAAGTGAACACTTCCAAACATAGCCACAGAACTCAATTGATATTCCCTGATGGACTGTGCTCAGGGCAGAGTCTGTTAGCCTTCCTTTCCTTCATTAGTCATTGACTTACAGATCAGCACAGACATCACCCAGTGTCTTTATACTGTTCAGCACTGAAGCTTTTCTTGCTCCATAATCCCACATACCAGATTTGGAGAGTAGATGATGCACTGCAATGGAAAATCAAGTGCATTCTGCCAGGAGAGCAGGAAAAAAAACCCCAAGCCAACCAAACAACAAAAAAGACCAACACTCCAAAAAACCCCAAACAAACAAACAAAAAAACCAACACAAACAAAAAAACCTAAAACCACCAAACCATAAAAACCCAAACAAACAAACAAATCAATCCACCAAAACAAAACAAAAACACACAAAAAAAAACCCCAAACCAACAACAAAAACAAAGACATAAAGGCTTTCCCCCTCTAATAATTCCCATCACAAGTCAAAGTCACACAATACTATTTTAACCATGAGCCAGTCTTGATTTGCCAAAATGGGCTAACCATAAACAAAATAGGCTGAAACAACTCAGTGAGTTGAAACAGAACAACAGACAGAGTCAACTCCCTTGTAGGAGCACACAGATGCTACCCAGGTCATACCGCTATAACAGTTGAATAACAATAAAAAAATGCTGCTGGAAGAGGTCAACAGATAACATTAGTCAATAGACACTTACTGCTGAATGTCTTTAGAAACAGATTAGGTCAAGCCTCTTGACCTTCTTTCCAGTACTTCATCCTTACCATTGGAAAGGATGGTAAGAGAATCAAGTTGTGAGAGTAGTAAAGATGATGTGTAAATTAATAAAATTACATTCAGTGGTTTATTAGGATCTAAGGCACCTTCGTTACAAGGTTTTCCTGCCAGACAAAAGTCACTCTGAACAAACTCAATTTTTGTAAATCATGCATTTACCCTAACTGCACTGAACCCTGAGGCACAAAAACACATGGAGCTTATTTTAAGATGTTAGTTTTCTTAAGATGTGCATTCTTCAGAAACTGTGAATTAACAGTATTAGCTCATTAGGAAATACTTATTGAACACTGACCAGACTTTATTGATCAAATTCCTTTCAGATTTGGCATCTTCTGCTCAGCTATTATTTACATCTATGTAAAACAAAACTGTAGGGTATAATTAATACTTGAGTGAAATGCCAACAATTTCCTGTTCTGTATCTTCCAGCACTTTGGCACACCTCCTCCCCCATGCTCTACTTGATGGAAGACAGATGGCATCTTCTAAATCTTTGCTTTGTTTAACCTTTAATTTTGTTAGTGTCAAGTACTTCAGACTATCAGCACAACCCACACTAGCCATGATGAACTGATGACACACATCAGGGGTCTATTTACATCTTTGGTATATTCCATTCAGATAGTCAAAATTATCATGCAAGCTTCTGTGCTAGTCTGCTCAACAAGCAGTTTCATGGGACTGCCTATGAATTCTCCAAGAAATAGTCTAGATTTGATATAACTAGAAGGGAAACCAAAACCAACTCATTAATTACTACCCTTTAAAGGAAAACAGTCATGGAATTAAAGAATAATTTCCCACTAGTGGGTAAAAAAATTATGGTTTTAAGACATTTTTCTAGGGTAGAATTCCAATTTTGCCCATGAAAAGAAACTCACTTTCTTCTCTATGGACACCACAAGAAGAGGGAGAGAAAAACCAAATAAACCAAACAAAATGAATCCCAGCAACAAAACAAGAAACTGAACCTCTTACTTCCTGACCATAAATATTGATATCATAAGGTACCCATCAAACCAACACTAAAAGCTACCAGAAGTTATCTCCTGACCAGTTCTCTGCTTATAGACATCATCTTTGGAGTCCTTCATGGAAGGAAAGAAGCCACAGATTGCAGTATTGTATGAAAACCAAGACAGGACTTAATAGTTTTTCAGAGGAAAGGAGGAACCTTGAGTCTTAACAAATGGCTTTTCCAGTTCAGAAAAATACCAATCTTCAAACCACCACAACCAAACTTAGAAAACTCTGTTGGAAGACTTCAGGAATGGTGTAGTGGGATAGCGTATGCAGGAAAGATAAACAGCCTGGATATCATTTCCATCCCATTAAAAGACACATTTGATACACAGCTGTTAGTATGCACACACAAAGAGTTTGCTCTGGTATTTACAGAATTACAATGGATTATGTGCACTTACAGTGACAAGGCTATTAAAGGGACACCAGGTGTACCTGCCTTCAACACAAAATATTTTACTGATAACAGCGTTGCACAAAAAAGCTTAACTACATTTTTAGTAAATTTAAAGGAGGAATGAAGAGGGAATTTGGAAATCTGATGAGAGAACAATAACATAAACATCAGGTTGTCTGCTCCAAACTCAGGGTCTCAAGGAAAAACAACACAAATGATAAACTCCCTATTTTATTTTCTAACGAAAGAAGGTTAAGTAAGCAACATTCTTTCAAATAAATAAACAGATAAAACGTATTTTTCTACTTTTATGGAGTCTGAGCTAAAGGCAGTGGCAGCCACAAATTTTGAACTCTGGATTAAACTATGAGCCATTATTGTGGGGCTAGGTGCACTAGGTAGGGGAGAAGGGAAAGCTATTCCCTTACGGCCTTTTCAATCTTGGCTTGAGAAGTTACTTTCTTGGGTCCCTAATGGTATTTAACCGGCGCCTTTGCCAAAATACAAACTTCTGTCGGGGCCTCAATGGCTCCGACACAAGTTTAAGGTTTTTGTTTTTTTTTTCCCTCGATACTAAAAATAAAACCAGCCTGATTTCAACAGCAGGCAAAAACAGAGCCTGCAAAGACAAACAAGACCCTCATCACCCATCGAAGCTTCAGCCACTACAACGATGAGAAAATCAGGACTGAGAGGCAGCAGCATTCACCCGGACGAGAATTCACACCGCCTGAAGGGCTGCCCAGGACAGACGAGGTGTTTGGAGCAGCCAGGGAGGAAGGGGGAGAGGAGGGGACCACAGCAGCCAGCGGAACAAAGCGATCCCGAGCATGAGGCGCCGCGGACCCGGCGCTCAAGGCGCTGCACAAAGAAAAGCCCAACTTTTGCCGGGGCGCGCCCCCAAGGAAAAGCCAGCGACCAGAGCAGGCCCCCAGCCTCCGACGTCTGCCCTCAGCCCCGCAGGCTCCACTCGCCCTCCCTCACCGCGGACGCGCCGCCCGCCCCACCTCCCCGCAGCCGACTCGGGTCCCTGCGCCCACCTTGGCTACCGAAGAGACTCCACAGCTTTGCGAAGATCAGGCCCATACCTGGCCTCAGCTTCCCGCCGAGCCCCCAGGGCACCCAGGGCTCAGCCAGGCGGCGGTGGCTACGGCTCCCTTCTGGCGGACGCAGCCCAGAGCGGCCCCGGGGCAGCGGCCGGGCGGGGGGCGGAGGGGGCGGGCAAACGGCATCGCCCCGCCCCCAGCCAACGGCCGCACGGCGCCAGAAGCTGCCCCAACGCCTCCCTGGCCGCCGTACTGCATCACTGCGTGCGTCATCACGTACGTGCACGGCGGGTGGTGTCAGCGGGAGCGGCCGTCGGGGTGCTGCCTGCCAGCCGCGGCAGGAGGTGGCGGCGGAGTCGGCGTCTCTCTGGGGCGAGCTGCGAGCACGGGCCGGGCTCTTCTCCAGGGCTGGCGAAGAGCAGAGGGGTCTGGGGTCTACTACGGCCCGGGAAGAGGAAGCCGCTCCACAAGGAAGGGGTGTCGATGGCTGTGCTGGTTCCCCACCGGGAGCGGGAAGCAGCCCCGGCCGCGGGAGCGTGGTCCATCTGCGCCGGCAGCATCCTGTTCGCGTCAGTTCGTAGTTCGGGCGGGCGGTGTGGTGCCTGGTCCGCGGCCCTCGTTACGGTTAAGAAGCGCCTGTGGTTTTCAAGGCGCTCCGTTCTTTCCTGTATAGTAGAGCGTTTTAAAACAGAGGGCTTGTTTTCTCCGCTGTGCTAGAGGCTCTTGCATATTGAGCTATTGCGTGGGTGCCAGAGTGTTCTCACTCGGCAGCACCTTGGGGAGGGCCAGTAGAAGAGCACGAACCCTGCTCCACCTTAGTGAAGGAGTCTGGAGGTGTTTACGCGGAGGAGGGGGTGGAGATAAAAAGCCCAATATTTTAATCCGTTCCTCGGCATTTGAGTTTGCTCAGGCGAGTAAAAAATTAAATAAATAAAAAAATTAAACTTGTGGTCTGAGCTGCTGCATCGTCGCTAGCTCCTTGCTGCCCCGTACCACAGGGACACGGCGCTCCACCACAGGCGCCGGCCATGCGGGCAGCTCTCCCGAGATGTAGACCTCGAAACCCTGGAGTGGGAGAAGGACAGCGGCACGGCCCGCACCGCGCCCGGCCGTAAACGGCGACACAAGGGCGCCACTCACTTCGGCCAGGGCTCGGGCCACGCTGGGTGGCCGGCCGGGAATGTTGGGGGGAGCCTCCCCACCAATCCGCCACCCCCCGTCAGAGCGCCGCAGACGATAGGACGCGGCCGCTTCCTAACCCGGCTGCGGCGTGTCTGGCTCCCATGGCAACAGCCGAGCCGGCACGGCCCTGCCGGCCTCCGACCAATCCCCGGCGGCTACGGAGGCGGGACTTCCTGCCGCTGTCCCGGAGGCGGAGGGCCTGGCCTGTGGCGCGGTAGGTGGGGAGCTGGCGGCGTGTCGGGGTCTGTGGCCGCCGCTGAAGGGTGGGACGCGACCTGACCGCTGTGTGCTCAGCCCTTTTGCTGGCGTCCCGGGTGCGGGCCGGGCCTGCGTCTCCCTCGGTGTCCGCTGAGGCTGCGGAGGTGGCGGCGGAGCGTCCCGCTGAGCTGCGCTGCCTCCCCGGTACCCCTGGGCCTGGTTGGAGGTGCCGCGCAAGGCTTCAGGGAGGCTGCGAAGAGCTGTGCTGCCCTCTCACTTGGCGTTTTCAGTAGCGGGGCCGATGGAGGAATAAAGGAAAGAGCCCCAGATTCCACTCCCCACCGCAGCGAGCCGACTGACTTCTTCCTTCTGTGGGAAGGGGTGGGGAAAGGAGGTGTGAAAGTCAAAGCTTGTTCCGCACCTCTGGGTGCTGGCTGTGTTTGTCAGCCCGCGGTGCCGATGTGTGGAGTTATAGATCAAAGCCCTGGTCCAGCATCGTGTCTGCCGCAGCAGCTCCCAACAGAGGCATCGGGAAATCTGTAAGGAGATGGTGAACAAGGCATGTTGGTCCCTCTCTTCTGAAGTCCTTCAAGCCTTTCCTGGGGCAAGGTGTACCGCATGGCAGGTCTGGGTGAAAAAAAATACCTCTTTCAGTTTTGAACCTGCTTTCTGCGAGTTCTGTTTAAAGCCTAACAAAGAGGCACTAGGCAGTCTTTCATCAGCATTTCTTCCTGCCACGTCTAAATTCATATAAGCTTTTATTTTATTCCCCCTCAATTATGTTCCCCAGCCTGGAAGATTGCAAACTGTTTAGTCCTTCCTTATTTGACAGCCACTCCTTATCTATAGGTCGTCACCTTTCCCTGAATGTTTCTAAGCTCCATTGCATCTCTTGTGCAAGAATGGGAACACACACACAAGCCCTGAAGCTGCAGGTTTTGTGGCTGTGCTCCTAACCTCTGGTTGTGTGTTTTTAAAATTTCCAGGCTGCTTCCAGGGGTTTTATTCTTTTGACCGCTCTTTTTAACTGAGGAATTGCTTCTCATTTGTGTGTTGTTCCTTTTCCTGAACTAAGCACAATGATTTCTAGTATTTGTCATTTGAATGTATGTGTTGTATGTGTACATGCCTTACAGTTGCTGTGACAGAGCAGCTCTTCAGGAACAGCTCATACCAGGCCCCATGAACTAATCAGGATCACATCTTAACTTCTTCTGTTACATGTTCCTTGACTTCCTAAACTGTGGTTAAAAGCAACTGTGGACACAGCATCACACTTCTGTGTGATGTCTACCCTGTCTACATGGCAGAAGGAATTAACATCTGGAAATTTCCTGTACCTTCTAACCATGTAATCTTTCATCATACAGTTTGAAGATTTTCAGTAAGGATCAGTAGAGCTTCTGTTGCATTAATACTTCAGTATTCCCACTCTGAATTAAACACAGACTCAAGACAAAATTGTTACTTACAGTCCTCCTCTAATTTTTTAAGTGTATATGGAAAAAATAAATATAATTGTCCTCAGTCATGCAAGTGTCCTCCAGTTACAAAGTTTGTATAACTTGAACTGTGGAGGTAACCTAAGAAGTTAAGCTTGAGAAAAAAAATGTGTCAGGGAAAAATGAGAAGATTATCTCTAAAAATGAGCAGATATGATGATGCAATAGAATAAGAATGTCAAAGATGGGACTTAAAAGAGTCAAAGCTAAATTCTGTAATTCTGTGAGGAGCCTTTGTGCATGAATTCTATGACTAAGCAGCAAGTTCTGCAAAGACTAGCTAGGGGAACTTTAACAGGACAGGATTTAGAGGTGGTGACACTTCCTTCACGTTTCAAACACTGACACAGTATCCTTGGAAAGAAGGCTGGGAAGGATGTGACAGGAAGGAAACCTTGTAGTACAAGGTTGTAGTACAGTACAAGTAGCCTTGTTGTAAGGTGTGTGCAAATGTTAAATACGTTAATGAACTTATTCTGAAATGTAACAGTAGAGTTACAGGCATATCCTGAGCAATATTTTGAATGCTGTGTACAGTAAAATTGTGTTATTAAAACAGAAGACTCAGAAACTGCAGCTTAGTTTGTGGGTACATCTTATGTTACATTTATCAACCTATAGAATATGATAAAAACTGCTAAGAAAATACTTTGCTTATTTCAGTTCTTTACCAGCAGATTTTCAAAACTAAAGGAAGATGTCTTTTTTCCCCAAAATCTCTTTCCAACATGAAGTTGAAGAGTATCTCTCCAAAGTGTTCAGAAATAATGAGGTATGTGAAGTAGATCCTACTAATCATCAACAAATATTCACTAACTGAACACTGTTAATATTCCTTTGATTTATAGTTTGTGTGACTTTAATACCCTACAATACGGTATTGTCTTCACATTAGACACAGACTTTTACATATAGTTCTGTTTCAAATATAAAATTATTCTTTATTCCTGAAAATATTTAAACTAAACTTAGCATAAATCTGTGACTTCAGTTTTGGTTCACACTGAAGAACATCACAGAGAAAACTAACCACTTACTAACCACATGATACTGACAAGAGATACTCCTTTACCCCATGACATTGCTGTTGTATCAGGATAGATGTTATTAATTCGTAGTTTTGAACCTACTCTTCCATACCCTTAGGGCTGTTCTTTGTACAGTATCACAGAGCTTGCTAGAAGTTACTTCGGGTACTTGCTTGCAGCCTGTTACAGTGATCTTCCTAATATGATTTTTTTCCAAGAAATCCTTTTCAGAAATGTATGAGATTTTCAATTAGGCCTCCAGATATAAACATTTCTCACTATTGCTTTTTTTTTTTTTTTTTTTTTTTTTTTCCCCCCCACTGAGGAAGAGGCTGCTGTGTGAATCTCTTTAATATAAAATGTCTTCTTTCACTTTCAGCTTATCACTGCTTTAGGAACACAGGAGGTGGAGAGTAAATATCAGTCTCTGTTAAGTCATCTATCTCATCCACCAGGTTTCACAACTGTTAGAGTTAATACGCACTTAATCTCAGTGAAACACGTGAAGAAATTGCTGTTTGAAGAGATCCAGAAGGTTAGTGCAGTTTGCTTTGTTACACCAAAAATAATAGGATATTTCATCTTGTGCCTGATTATAAGAGCTTTTCATTACCGGAATTTATTCCTTAACATAATACATGTCCACTAGTATTAACATTATACAATCATATTGATTTCCTGTCAGCATTAAATGTTAAATGGAAATTCACTGTCTAGCAGTACTTCTCATTAATACATCCAAGAAAGGCAGTAACAGAGGGAAAAGAAAAACAACTCTTTTTTATATGCCAGGTCCAGACCCTAGGTAGGATTGGGTTACTACTGTAGTAAATACTGTTAAGGCATCGTAAGTCTACAGAATATGGTACCAAGAGATAAAAACTGTAGTTTAGTATGTTGTGTTCAGCATATTTGGAACATTTTTATTTAAGATTAAAGGACAGTGGGTGTGTATCTCCTTGCACAAAGGGTTTAGGAAAAGTGAGAAAATCTGTATGTTTTAGAAACTAGAGCTAGAGTGATGCCCTGCAGATGCTGTATTTTCTTTTTTTTTTTACTTGTTAATCTTGATATCATTTTTGTTTTTTTTAATTTATCTTAATTATTTATTTATCTGATAATATGTAAGCCATAATATTTCAGAGGCAGATTATTTTGAAACTCTATCCTAGATCTTCAGCCTGTGTAAAAAGATCCAGTACTCTTTTACATAAATTATTAATGCCAGTGGGTGTACAGGGAGCTGTTACCTGACAGGAGGCAAGACATTTCTGTGATGCAGAGGCAGTTGACAGTATTCTGCTGGCTGCAATGGTAATGAGTTATGCTAATTTTAGGTTGATTGTAGAAATCTGGAAATGCATATCGCAGTAAAATATTTTGCTTCAAGGGAAAATCCTTTGCAGAAAACTGAATTAAGACTGTATTTTCATAAGCTTTATGTATTTTGAATTGCAGTTATATTAGAAAAGGAAACTACGCCATCTTTTTTTTGTTAGATGCACTCTAAGTTACGGTTTTTAATGTTATATTTTAGAAGGCTGAGATGAGAAGATACTATTTTTCTAAAGTCCAGTTCATAGAATCATAGAATGTTAAGAGTTGAAAGGGACCTCTAGAGATCGCCTAGTGCAACCCCCCTGCCAAAGCAGGATCACCTAGGGCAGTTTTAAAGTGGCAAGCTGTCATTTTTTTCAACTCAGCTCTTGGTACCCAATCATTGTTAAGCTGAAAAGAAAATTAAAAAGTATAACCAACCTGTCATATTAAATAAAACAGGCAATACAGGAGTAGAGTTAAACAGTGGTTTATAATTAGAAACATCAAAAAGATAACACAGATTAAACCCAGGCTTCTCTGGTGGGGCAACTGTGATCTGATGACAACTTGATACAACCTTCTTCCAGAAGAAAGCAAACACCAGTGGTAGGGTCATGAGTGAAAGAACACTGTCCCACTCCCTGAAGTCAGTTCGCAGTGAATCACTTTCTAGCTTTTTTTTTTTTTTTTTTCCTTAGTAGTAGTCTTTTATACTAGGATTTTTAACACAGAGTGTCTTCTTACCTACTATTCCCAACCTCTCTTAAATGTTTTCACTACATTTGTTTGTTGTATTCTACAGTAATAAATTATGAATGGAAAAATAAGTTTCAGACTGATTAAGTACTTAAATATTAGGGTTTTTTTTTAGTACTTCTTAATAATTATGTTTTTTAATGAAACAGCAATTTAAAGGACTACGTGTTCCAGTTCTTGAGCACCCGAAACTCCAGGACATCTTATTAATTCCTGTCATTGGACCCAGGTTTGATATCTTCAGTATTTAGCCTTAAAATGTCATAACAGAATTTTACTTACATATTTTTTTTGTTATGGTAACTGACTCACTATAAATGAAGCAGAACTTCATTTGTATTAAGACCCAGTGAACGGTCGGTATCCTAACCAGGTTAGAGATTTACTCCATGAAAGATGTAAGAAAACATAGAGTTCTCTATTTATGAGATCCTCTTTGGAAGGCCAGGTGGGTGGCAGAAGAACTAAACATTTGAGGTGGAGTATAGAACTATATCTAAATACAGGCAGTGTTTTCTTCCACTGGAATCAAGTCCAGAGCAAGACTTAGGGAGGACTGAATCAATAATGCAGAAAGGATTCCTTAATCGATTTTGTCCCCTGCAAAATGACTATTTGTTCTGCATTCTTAAGATAAGTTTGGGTATTTCCCATGTGGCATCTGTGTCTGCTTCTATGGAGTGTATTCATTGTTTTATTGAATTCACTGCTGGATATTTTATTTAAAGTATCTTGTTCAGAATGAAGAGTAACATACTTCAGATTCAGTTTATGTTGTATTAGTTAGAGACTGGCAACAAGTAGTACTAGTTTGTAAATGTTGTACACTCTAAAAGAACATTTAATGCTTTTATTTATTCATTCATTTAATTCTCATTTGTTGCATCTTTTTTTTTTCCTGAACATTCTGTTCTTTTTATATTCAAATATGCTTTTAAAGTGCTAGTATCTATCTTCACAACTGTTACTGGCAAAGTTCCTTGCACCTGGCTATATGTGTATTCTAGAAGTACTTTGCAGTTGTTAAACATAAAAATCAATTTACAGTCATCTGACTTAGGAAGGGATGCAGGATTATTTCTGTGTCCCATTATAATTTATATGTATTCCTGTCTGGTTCATAACAATGGCAGAATGTGTCAGAATCTGCTTTATTTTGAGGACTGATGTCCTTCTTTTGTCTCTTTCCTTTCCTCTAGGACTAAAATTTATCTTTTAGATGTAATATGTGATAGTTAGCTATCTTTTCTATTATATTGTGACAAAACCAGTATTGATGAACTAGAATTTACTTGGAAGGCATTTGGGCTTTTTTCATTATACTTTTTTTCTTTTTCTTAAACAAACTACATTTTGTATTTTTAGGTGCAATTTAGAAAAACATGAATCTGAAGTCATTGTTGGAGCCCAGTGTGGATATGCGGTACTTCGAGGAGCACATGTTTATGTCCCCGGAATCATATCTACCTCAAAATGTAAGAGTTCTCTAAATACACCCAGTTAACTTGTAAAGAGGACAGAAAAAAATGTCACCCCTCGATGTCAATTTTCCAATAATTAGTGACATGATTTTTTTTTTGTCTATTCACAACTGAAATTAATCTTATAGTTTTAATTTATCATAAATACCTTTTAAAAACTTTTTCTAGCTTTTTTTTTGTTAGATTTTCATTATTTATGCATTATACATGTAATATTATATGTAGTTATTTCTCACCCGTCCTGTTTGTAAGTTCCTTTTTCCATAATTAATTCCTGGCAGAAGTGATAGTTTTCAAGGATTTCAGTTTCTTGTTTCCATTTGAAAGTCTTTTTAAAGAGCATGTTCAAAGTAAAACCTGTCTTTTTAAGGTTTCCTACTGAATACTGTAACTTTTAATATAGAATCAGTAGAATAAGCTCACAGAAATTTGCTGCTTTCCAGTCTTGTCCGAAAAAAAAGAATCAAAGGAATGTCAAAACAGTTACATCTAGATGGTAGATAGTTGTATGCTGATTATTTTGATTATTTAAGAGATGCTATTTCCAGATACATTATTTCTTCATCAACTCACAAAAGCATTTGCCTCCATGATCCTGTCAGATTTGAAGTTACAGATCTAAAAAAGAAAAAAAAAGGATTTTCTTTTTTAAATCCATTGATATTTTTTTGTGTATGAAACATTTAGTAAAGAGGCTTTTTTCTATTGCTAAGAAAAATCTTTTTATATTATTTTTTTGTCAGATTCTTAAGAAATGGAGACTGTGAGACAAGGTAAAAAGTCTCCATATATATGCTTAGTGTTCAGAAGCCTGTTTATTTTTTATTTAAAGATCAAATTAACTTTATGTGAAACCAGTATAATTTTGGATGATTCCCCTCATTATTCTACTGTGATGAGATCTAGTAATCATAACGGTTCTTATTATTAAACAAAGTGAGTCAGGAAAGCAATTATCTAGCCACTTAACTTCATTACTTTTCATGAAAAACCTTCAAGAAGTTTTAAGAGTGTGCTTAAATCCAATTCACTGAACAGGATTTTTTTTTTTTTCAATCTAGGACTTCATAATGAAATAAATGTATTGCTGTAGCAGTTGAAACTGCTTATTTAGACAACCTCATAAATATTCAAATCCCTCTTAGAGTCAGCTAGTGATTTATCATAATCACTGCATGTAATTCTGCATGCAACATCAATTCAAAGAAAATAAAAGATACTTATAGTAGTTACTTATATAGTTACTTAAAGGAATACTTAACAGGAAATACAGATAGGAAAATAAAAAGGGTATACTACCCACTTGAGGGCAAATAGAAAAAGACTGTATTAAGCACAGATGGTCTAACTAGGGGAAAAAAGAATACAGCAAGAACATGCATTTAATGACTGAACTTGCAATCCAAATCAGGGTAAACTAATTATCAGGGGCCTTTGAGTTTAATTTAACTAATCAAACTAAGCTTTATGTTTATGGAATGCCATTATAAGCTACAAAAAGCTTAAGAACTGTACACAGTACTAATGCATTTTGAAAGGATGATTGTCAGAAGAAAGTGAAATCAAGTCTTTTATGTTTGAATACTGCAAAAAAGTATTGGCAGATAAGCTTGATGGAAGAGTTAAATTGCTCCAAGTTTTTGTTCAGTGAAGTTTAAGCAGACAGTAACAGTCAGCTATCACATAATATTCATGTCACATTCTTTTTTTACTTTGCTTCTTATTTTTTTTGTAGACATGTTTAGTGACTACCCAATAAATATTACCATTTCATAATTCCAGGTCACTTGTACATATTCAGAAGCCACTAGAAAATGGAAGAAAATAGCTCTAAATGCATTTCAAATTCTGGTTGCTCTAGCCAGTCAATCACATCAGAAATGTAATTTTGGAGAATTGTTTATTGCTGTCACTGGAGGCCTTTACTTTTAGGCTTATTTTTCAGCCAGTCAGTGCACAGAGCTTGCTCACTATTTTACAAAGTCACCTAAACCATCCTCCTTTTCCATCTATTTCTTTTCTATCTCAGTAAGTTTGTTAAGTCCCTAGAACTACTCTATTCTAGAGTTTGGTGTGTATTTACATACTTTACTGATCTGGAGGGTTGTAATAGGAGATGGAATGCTCTTTTCAAGGGTTACTATGAACAGTGGTTGCCTTAGAGGGAAGAGAGACACACCAGAAAAAAACTGTTTCAACGAGAATATATAATCACTTTTGTCAAAGCAATGATTAGAGAGAAAGCAGCTACAGCTGTGTTCTACCTAGCTATTGAGATGTCATTAGACACATTTAGTAGTATTGTCTTTGTACAGTCAGTGTAAACCAGTGTTGTTTGGTGTACTTGTGTTCTTGGAGTGCATACAGAGGATTGAATCCTGGAGAGTGTGCTTAAACCTTACAGGTGACCATGTGATGATAAATAAAGTGGAGAATTGTTTAGCCTCTTAAAAAACAAGACATGCTGTCTGATGATTTGTAAACTTATGTCTCTCAATAGCTACAGTCATTTGGAAGCCATTGTTCACCATGTTCACTTTCAAGTCTAATCTGTTTCTTTGACTACATTAAGAATGATTAAATTTTCTATGATATAGGAGTACTCTACTAAAAATCCTAAATTATTTGGTCACTACTGTCTTGTCTTATATAATATTAATCTCAAAATTTCCATTTGTTTTTGCGCAGTTATGAAAGCTGGAGATCTGGTCTCAGTGTATTCAGATATTGAAGGGAAATGTAAAAGAGGAGCCAAAGAATTTGAAGGAGTTAAAGTTTTCCTTGGAAATGGGATTTCAGAACTGAGTCGCAGTGAAATCTTTAGTTTGAGTGGTCCATTGAAGTAAGTCCATAGTAATTGCAATCTACACCTACAACTTTGCAAAAGGAAGGAAGAAGATGTTGAAATTTTCTGTACACAATGGGTGTGTTGAAATTTTCTGTACTTGTGAAAACACAAGTTGGCTTTGACTGAGACCTCTGTTGCATGTTGAGATTTCCAATATTTTTTGGGAAGCGTTAGTTACACATATAAAAAGCAGTGTAGAAAAGCATGGACATCAAATTAATGACCGAGACTTTACATCCCAAAAGCAAACTACAAAAGATCTAGTAAAAAAAGATTACATTGTCAGGGGATTTCTGATTTATTAGGGCTTAAATACAGTACACCTGCTGAGTTGATGACATGGAATGCCAGTATGTAACACTGAATCAGGTGTCTGCAAGTTTGCTTTCTTTTATCCTTCCTTTTTCTTGTTGGACTGTGCAGTGCATGTGCAAAATAATAGTATCTTCAGTAATCTATTGTTTTCAGGCTCAGTATTGTTTTTTCTTGTTCCTCTTTTTATTGTTGTCCATTTCTTTGTACATTTCTCTTAATAAAATCTGTGTCATATTTAAACCTTTTATGTTGCTTCTAAGTTCAAACCTTTGCTTTGCATTATAGATCTCAGTTTGTCTGAGATAAATTTGCTTTATGCAATTTTAACAGATAGTTCCAATTTTAATGTAGTACATTTTTTTTGTTACATTTTCCCTGATTTAATGATGCAATTTAAAAAAAAATTCATGTTACAAAATTGTAAAAATATTTTTCTTGGTTGATTTATAAGTGCCTTCTTTTTTGGTAAGATTATTGTTTCAAGTCTATATTTGTAAGCATAACAATTTTAATTTAATATTGTTGAAAATTACAAATCTAGTAATGGATTTTTTTTTTAATGTTTTTCAGGGGGATGGGGATAAGAATGATAGAGCCAGTCTACCTTAGTCCTTCATTTGACAATGTGCTCCCTAGTCATTTGTTTTTACAGGTATGTTTGTTAAAAAAAATAAAAGTCTGTACTATTTTCAGCATAATGAACATCCTCTAAGCACACATCAGTACTTTATACATTCATTTTTTATTATGGGACCTAATTCACCCGTTGGATTTACAAAAAGCAAAGTGTTTAGAATGAAGTCAGTATCTGTATGTAGGTGGTTTAGTGAGATATGATAAGGGACTTCAAAGTGACAAGAGATATTCACTTAAAAACTTAGAAATCTTTTTGGACAGATATATATATATACAGATAGTCTGTACAGAACTTTTAGGTTTTGGAATCTGCCTATGAACTCTGAAATAGGAGCCTCTTTCAGAGTATGTCCTTCTGTACATAATCAGGTAAATCTCCAAATATTCATTTGACTTTATGTTGATGAGCAAATCCATATCTTTTTAGCTCTAATGTAAAAGGTCCATCTAAACAAAATAACTATGAAAAATCTTACAGTAGCACAGCTTTCACTACCTTTTACCATAAAAAAGAATGGCATTTTTTTTGGTGTAGTTTTTATTGTAAAATTTAAGAACATTTTAAGCTAGCTTTTCCTTTTGCAGCTTGAATATTTGTGATAACTATACTGCTTTTCCCCCCCAGAATAAAAGTAATACTTAGACATGACAATTGGCTACCTCTGCTATGCTGAAATGTAGAATGATGACATCACGGGACTTTTTAGTTTTTTTCCATCAGGTATAATTCTTGATTTCAGTTTGCTGACATAAACAGCTAAGGTGAACATTTCAGTTAGATTTCTAAGACAAGTAGTGTGCCAACAGTGTTATTGCCGTTTTTTGATATAACTAAGAGGATTTAGAAGCAGGGCTTAAAACAAAATCAAGCTGTCCAGCCTTCAAAAAAAACCCCTAAGTTATTTTAATCTTGTTCAGAGATACTCTCTGAAATTACAAGTTACCTTCTCATTTGATTTAAAACTGTGCTAACCAAAGACATCATTTAGTAAAGACAACTTTTAAAAGGTTTTGATCCCTTTGTTTTGAACTAAGAGAATCTTTCAGAATATTTCCCTATCGTGCAAGATGCAATATTGTGCACAGTTATTGCATATTATTTCTTTTCAGTGCATCTGTTCTGTTTATACAATTAATAGCACAGTTCAGATTCTTGGTACCTTAGTTCAACAAGTTTAAACTCCTGCCTATTGATCTTACTGTTTGTTGCTATACTACACCAGTATGTTCATATAGTGACTGTTACAATTTGAAAATTGATTTTTTTAAATTTATAAATTTATAAATTAAAAATTCAAATTGAAATTTGAAACCAACAGGTCAATATAAAATATTTGTAATATAACAGAGCTGCTCTGTGGCTGACATAGTATCAGCTTATTTTATTTTGACTTTTAGCACTGTAGGCTTTGTAATCATGAATCCTTAAAATTCAGTCATAGATACTCATACATAGCTTTAAATAAAAAAGGATCCACTGGAGATTTTTGACCTATACTGCCTCTTTTATGTAATCCCAATAGTTTGTTTTTTGTTAAGGAACTGACAGCAATATCATAGGTATCTTCACTGCTGAATTAATTTTTGTTTCAACAATTTAGTCATTCAGTCATTCCTTAATACAGAACTTGGTACAGGATGTAAGTCTGAATTCTCCCATATTTGTTTTTATGCTAGAACTTGCCTTCTGTGGTTGTGGGCCATGTTTTAAACCCTCAACCAGGAGAGAGAATTTTGGATATGTGTGCTGCACCTGGAGGAAAAACAACCCATCTTGCAGCATTAATGCATGACCAGGTAAGAGAAGCCATGGAGCATTTTCTGTCTCAGTGAAGACAGTCTGAACACTGTTCATTTGCACAGCTTTCTCCACTTAGCTGTCAGAATGCAGAGATAACTTACAATGACAAACAATGAATATTTGAATGTTCTGCTTACTGATACACTTTGCTACCCATCAGAGTTACTGAAATGGGCACAGATTATCCCTGTGAAATAGTAGCCATCACATTAAAACCTTATTTTCTGCAAACTGACTTGTTGAAATATGTTTGATTTCACTTTTTAAATGTTACTGATTTATTTGTAGTGAAAAAATTTGTAACATGCAGGGCAAAGTTATGCAGGAATATGCTGGATTCATGAAACTAAGAATATATGGAAATCAGGGGTTACTACTGTGTGCCAAAAGAATACACAATTCTGGACAAAAACATTAAAAAGTTCCTAATCCAATTAAGCTCCTTTTCACTAAAAATTATCAATTATGCAGTACAGGTATGATCATAGACTGAATTTCTAGTTTGAATTTGTCATTCTACAGTAGGTCACAAACCCTTCACTCATGAGATATAACAATATAACTCACGAGAAGATAACGATATGAGAAGAAACAAAAAAATATTTGGAGAAAGACAAAGGAAAACAAGACACAAGCCAAAATGAGTGTGGATATAGGAGTAACTATTTGCATATATTACATTTCTATATGTAAAATGAAAGACAGAAATGCTCTTTTCTAGCTGAGAGGGTAAAAATGTGTAATGTTTCCTGTAAAAATTTAGTAAGGTGTTATTATTTTCATCAGAGTAGTGTTATTGGAATATTATCAGGTTATTTAGAAATCTCTCAGTTACATTGTGCAGTACTTCAACAGTTGTCTGTGCATTAATGGGAAGGTACAGTGGGTAATGATGGGAATGTGTTTAGAAAAGACACGTATTCAATTCTGTGACGGTTTGCTTATTGAAGTGTTTTTCCCTTGGTACAGGAAGTGTGCAAACATGCATTAAACACGCATTAGACAGTCATTAGACATTTAGTAGATAGATTTATAAAGCTTCCAGTGAAGTATTTCAGTGTGGCAAATAAGGGAAGTTTGTACAAGGATATATTTCTGTCTTGGATTCATTTACATCTATTCTTTTTCCATCTGTGTATGTACATTTTGTATAACTTTGCATAATTGTATTTTTCCTTAGTCATTTTAGATATTTTGATTGTGCTTACCACCAGATGAAGTGGTACAGATTAAGAATACAGATGTTGAAATTAATCTGAATTATTCTTCCTTTTCTGAGTATATAATTCTAATTTAAGATATGGAAAAAATATATTAGTAATTTTGCACTGCTTTTTGATTCTTACGTTCCATTCACAGATTTTCTGTACTATATTTCCATAGACAGTATATTAAATCATTAACAATTCAATATATTTAAGTCAGTCTTACTTTTTTTGATTTAAATGTGAAAAATAGTATATTATTTTTAGAAGAGAAAATCACAATGTTCAATTACTTGGTATTGTTAAGAGCTTTTACATAGGAACTGGGAATAATTAAAGCTTCAGAATTTATTACTGTCTAGATCCCAGTCCAGATCACCTTTTTTTCCAGGTATCTTTTAGGAAGTCAGTCTGGCAGTGGCTGGCATGGGCCAGATGGGGAATTATTGTTGTCTTCCAGCTTGTTCTTTGTTCTGAGGGTCTCTCAGGAAAGGGACTTAACCTTTTTATATCTGCAGTACAGCTCACAAGCAGCAAATCCACTGTTTTAGGAACAGGCACAACTTTCAAGCCCAGTTCCTTCTTAGCATGCATGTGCTATAGGTTGAATGGAGCTAGGGGAGAAGCAGTGGCATGTGGCTATCGAGTGCTCCTCAGAGAGGTGATTTGGCTCACAGTACCTGAGATGGCTGGACAGCATTGACACAATATAAACTCTTCTTTACTTCTCAGTCCTAGATCTGCCTGTTGGTTAACATGACATACAGTCAACAGCTTAACTTTACTGATTTTTTTTTTTACCCTTCAATAAACCTCTAGAGAGCAATCACCAAGTAGGAAAAAGTTGTCATGTTCTCTCAGTAGCTTTGATTTGTTATAGTAAGTCTAGTAGCTTTTGGTCTCTGGGTTTTTTTTGAAGATAGTATTACTGTTCTGGATCTTACTGATGCTACTGTTTCCTTCCTCTTGTGTTTAGAGATTTCATCTGTTAGATCATGGTATGCATCTGTTTTGATTTATCTTGGGAGGGGAAAAGAAATCTTATTTTTACATAAAAGGAATAATGTGTAATAGTGAGTCCTCCCCCTCCACATTTAAATTTATTCTAGTATTTATAGTATTTTTCAAAGTAACTTGGGTGACAACTACTGCAAGTATAACAGTATGTTATGAGTCTGAGGAAGACAGAGGCATGGCTGCGGGCCTCATTTCCTCAGGACTGAGCTGTATGTGATCATGTGATCTCTTAGTGAACATTTAAAACTTGTTGATTCATTTTACTTCTGTCCTCTTTCAAACGATTACATTTTTACCTAACTTAGTGCTTAGTAAAACAAACAAAGAGTACCAAACAAAAAAATCCAAGTGTCAGAAGTCAGACATTATAGGGTTCCTTAGGGGGTGACTGTGCCAAGCAGCAAGTGCCAGTCTAAATGCACACAGCTTCAGGCTAGTATCTAGCCTAATGTGAGTATCACAGGAAAGATGGGTAAACAGGGGTTACTGGAGTGTGGATTTAAGGATAACAAAATCCTGTGGGACAACTAAGCTTCATTCATCACACTGCTCATGGAAGAGGAGGAAATCAGGAACTGTGCATCCATTTAGTATCTATGCTTTTGATAAAAGCTTTTGGGTTTTTTTTCAGGGTGAAGTAATAGCCATGGATAAGATAGCTAACAAGGTCAAAAAAATTAAGGAGAATGCTGAATTGCTACAGCTGAATTGCATTAAAGCTTTTTGCTATGATGGAACCAAGGCACTTTCAGTTGAGAAGATAGAGGATGAACAAGGTATAGTAAACAACTTCAGTATTAGTAGCTTTTAGAAGAAAACAGTGATCAGTTTTACACTAATAGTATTAAACCTGACACAGGTCTAGAAGCCCTTGAAATCTTGGCAGATACCTAAGTTGTTTCAGCAACGTGAATGCTTTTATTTTCTACTCTTTTGTGATTATCAAGTTCTCCATGAAGCAAACACAAAACTCAAGCTATCTGTCCTTATCATGACCTATTATGCTCAAAGGAAATGCATTCCTTTCCCAGATAATGTCGAAGACTGAAGAAGCCTTAAAGCTTCTTTCATGATAATGTTTAACCCCATACTCTGAATTGTTTGACTTAGTCTGAGAAAAAAAAAAACCCAAAACTTTTGCAGAATTGCTTGGCTTTTCTGCCTCAGAATCCTCATCTGTAAAATGAGGCTATTAATACCTAACTCCCAGGAGTGCTGCAAGGTTTAGTTCATTGATGTTTGTTCAGCTGTTCAGGGGAAAGTTTTATACAAGTACAGTGTATTATTTTAAGTTAATTTCATTTACTTTTCTGAAGTGCTGTATTTATGGTACTGGTTCTGTTCCCATGATGGAATGATTAAACAGTATCTGCTGTCTTGATTATTTTTAGTTTGCTGTGCAAAGTATGCTATTCTTTCTCACTCTATTTTGTTCCAGTCAGTGATTAGCCCAAGTAGAAGTCAGGTTGTATAATTCACCTTCCTTGTCCCTGTGCCTTACAGGTCTTCCTGCTTTGGAGGACTAACAATACTTTCTTAATAGTCTATGTACATAAAATATTGTAGGTGGTATATAACACTTATGCAGATGAACAAGAGCTAGCTGTGATACTTGAGAGCTCATGAAGGCTTTTCTATACATCCCTGCAAGTAAGACATGTTTTGAATGTTCTAGTAATGGATCAGAGGTAGATAAATCAGATAGACTAATTTTGTAGTGCTGGAACAAGCTAGGTAGCAGTAGTATGAACTCACCCACATGTTTTCACTCGTGACCTAACAAGGAAATATTTGAGGAACAGAAAGAAAAAAAATGAGGTAAAGCACACATATGGCCTTCTTCCTCATTGGTTGCTCACACATACACGTATGGAGCCACTTCTGTCTTGCTGATGCTGAGCAGTAGAGTCTCTCTAGCACTAAGGCAATAGAAACTTTTGGGCTGTTGAGCCAGTGGGATTCAGATGAAAGACAGGCTGCATATAGAAGTTACATATTCCCTTATCTAGCCAGGTAATACTCAGAAATTGTTCTTGTCTTCACAGTCTACTGAGTAGAGACAGCATGTGTCACACGTTAGAACTTGTAATGTTTCATGTTACTATGAAGTGCTTTATTTTCTACAGATATATATGCATCACAAGAAATAGTTATTATATAGATAGTCCAATTATTATTTAAGGCATTCTTCATAGTCTTAATAGTTCACTACAGGCTTCTCTCAGTAAAGATTTACACACTTGGTTCAGTTATGACCTGACCGTAGTTAATTACAGCCTATACATAGAACTCTGTACTCAGCACCTCTGACCAATTATGTTTCAACATTTTCGATTACTTTTACATTTTTAGTCTCAAATTATTAAATTAAGGTTAGAAGATATTATTGCCTAAAGGGATGATGTATTGTTTGAGCTCACAGAATTAAAAGTTCAGTTTTCTGGGAGATAAAATCTACAACCAGCAGTGTTGAAACTTGTGTCTAGCTGAGATTACTTTTGCTGACACTATCTACAGAACATAAATGTTTTATGTCGAGGAAGCAGTAACAGCTTGTCCTTATGTATGGTGAAGTCTAAAGGAAACAAACATCCACATCTTACATTACTGCTTTTCATAGAAGGACCTCCGTTCTTACCAGAGTCATTTGATCGAATTCTTCTTGATGCTCCATGTAGTGGGATGGGACAGAGACCAAACATGGCTTATTCCTTGACTTTAAAGGAAGTGACCTCTTATCAGCCACTACAGCGCAAGCTTTTCACTGTGGTATGTATTAATCATTTGTAAATAAGCTAAATTGAAAGGAAATGCTTATTTAGCATAAAACTTCATACCAAAAAACAGTGCCTCGTTTTCCCTACCTTTCAGCAGTCAAGCAAAGAAGGTAGTGTTAGGATTCAGTTAACTTCTCAGCTCCAACTTGTCTATTGCCTGCAAAGTCAATTCACTGGGTCATAGGAAAGGTACATGTAAGCCATAGTAAATAAAAACCTTTGTATGTGGGTTTTTGTTATTTCCTCAATTTCAACAGTTTTAATTTATAATAATCACAAGGATGCAAGTCACAGAGCAGGTTAAAGTCTTTTCTCTGCAGCAGGACAGACTGTAAGTTCCCTGCATAGAACTCCCATGCAGTGGTGCTGTGAGGTAGTAGGGAATATGAGGTAGGAGTACAAAGCCAGGAGGCCGTATTACAACTTTTCATACTAGTAGGAGTGCATTTAAGCTGATGCTGGAGGTAAAATTTCCTGAAATGTTTCTAAATCTGAATTATATGTATTCAAGGTGAACCACAGCTTGAAAAGCAACATAGATGTAGCTTCTATGGCAAATACATGGAAACAGTTGGCATTTAATATCACTGATAAAATATTTTTCATCCATGATTGGTAATGAAAACAGAATGAAGCTATAACAGAGCTGTACAAATTACAAATCTTACAGTGTGAACAATGTCAATGGCATGCATTAATAAATTGCATGAGCAGTGTATATATATATAAACTGATACGTACAAATATCTATCTCAGTATAATGCTGATTTGAAAAGAAAAAATCTTTCTAATCCATGGGATCCTTTACTGTATTCCCCAAGAAGAATTAGTGTCCTAATGGCTCAGACAGAAAGATTTGAGTTTAATTAAGTGCTAAGTTGTAATACTATAACTTAATGGTTTCTTGGTTAATGTTGCTTAGTATGAAAGCTGAACTGTTGTTTATTTTTCTCTGCAGGCAGTGAGATTGCTGAAGCCAGGAGGTGTTTTAGTATATAGTACATGTACGATTACACTCTCTGAAAATGAGGAGCAAGTTGCTTGGGCCCTGAAAACTTTTCCTTGCCTCCAGCTTCAGGCACAGGTAATAGTATTTTCAGGGTGCTTCACACAATCCAGCAAGCTTGTTTTGGCTCTGTAAAGTTACACATCCTATTTACTATCAATAAATCTCTTTTTCGCTGCAGACAGTTTTAACTGGTGTGGAGAAATAACAAAAGGCTTTCTGAGGCTCTTTTAATCTATTTTCATGTTTAATTGAGCTTCATTTAAATATGATGAAGTAGTTTCCTGCTGTGTACTCTGGTTGTTTTGATTTGTACAACAGTCAGTAGAAACACAACAGGGACAAAAGATAATTCAAGCAGGTTTAAATTTCTCTTGCAGTTGTTCTTTGATGTATGTATATATATGTTATTTTTTTTTGCACGTTCACAGGAGAGGTGAATTTTTTCTGAAGTAGTGAATACTTGCAGAAAGGATGGGAAATAAATGGAAAGAACTTTGTGTTTTGCGGAAAGAGGATTTTATATGTATGAGACCTGTATTTGCATTATATAAAGGAATGAGGGAAAACATTTATTTCAGGCTGTGTCCCAAGAACGCACCTTGTCTTTTTTGGAGTCAGTGTCTTCCATTAAGATGTCTTTGAGGAGGTAATACATAGGGAGATACTAGAATTTTTTTATCTATACTGAGATTTATCTACACTGAGATTTCAAATGTATGTTATCTTTATTAGTAGCTTGAGAGAGTTTATTGTAAGAGCATATGCATGTCTTTTCCTCTTCGTTGATGTGATGAGATGAATGGGTTTGTTTATCTTTGAGGAAAAGTGTAACTGATACCTATTTAGCTTGCTGACACATTCTGTGATGACTTATATCTGTCTTAAGAAATTTAGATGCATATTGTAGCTGAAATGAAAAAACTATATAAAATAGGTGTACAATTATACTGAGACAGGTAAAGATTTCAACAGAACTTCTGCCTGCTTTCTCACCATCCATTTACTAGGAATTTTTCAGTTCCAGATGTTTCACTGAATTGTACATTTTAACAGCATAAAAATTGTCCCTGATAGAATGACAAAGCAAAACATAAGCCCTATTAACTCAAATGCAAGATTAAATATGGTTTAATAGACTTTCACCAGGTCTATCAGTCTTGAATAAAGTACCAATGTCATATATATAAAAACCAAGCTTTTGCATATAGTATATTTTAAACAATTCAGATGACATTGAATTGTTTACCCAGATAGTTTATAGTACCCGATAACCATTTCTCCAGTAGTGTAAACTAAGGTGATCTTTTCCAGTGAACAGGAAACTGGAGTCTAGGGTCGACTTACCTCATGGTCCTTTATGTACTTCCCATGTTCTTTGGTCTCTCGGTGGATACCTCCTTATGCACCCAGTCCACTGTCTCCCACTTTCTCAGTTTGGCAACAGATCCTGGAATCATATTGGGTAAGGAAAAAATCAGGAGATGGAGCCATAGGCATTGATCTTGTAGGTGGAGGTTACTGCAAGGCAACTGATCCTTTTGTTTGTGCAGACTGACTTCCTCTTAGGCATCCTCCACACAGGAATTACTGTGTTATCAGCTTAAATGCAGTAACTTAACCAGAACAAAAAAGGAATGAGGAAAAAAAAACTGGTCTGTCTTTGACCAAGTTGCTTGACACTGTGTAATATTCTTTTCCCTAGACTTTTATCTTTCCAGCCTTTTATTACATTACTTCAAGCCAGTACCCCTGTTCCCCTTTGTATGTTTTTTTTTTTCAATTTGCAATGGACAACTCTTTTTGTCTCTTACCTGGAAAGTACTGAAATCCTGCTGAGGGAAAGGAAAAGAATCAGGCTGCAGCCACTTGGCTGCCCATCTTTGCAGCACATGGTGTGTGGTTAAGCAACTAACTTGCATCATGTGCTGACTGGGTGAGCTCATGTGTTAGCGAAGTGTGACGGCTCAAAAAATACTCTGCTGTAGGCTGCATTATAGACTATACTAGACTTGATATACAAAGGAGATCTATTTTTGATGTTGCAGTGCCAGCTTTTGCACATTTTGTTCTATTTCTTTACTGAATGTATTGAAAGAACAGCTAAGAATCAGATTTTTTTCCGAGAAATCAGTGTACTAAAAAAGCAGTCAAGGCTACTCACAAGAAATACTGAGAAAAGGGCTGTGATTTTAAGCCCTTCTCCTCTAGCATTTTAATGCCAAATGTCATTCTAAATTCAGATACCTAATCGGTTCCTTTCTGTCTTTCTCTGCCTCATACACCTACACATGTAATAGTAGTCCCATTTGCCTCTTAGTCTAATTACATGCAACTCAGATTTTTCTGCTGCATCATCTTCCAAAATGATGCCTCTTCAGGCAGTAAAGTATTCTGGGTTTGGGCTTTCAGTCTCTCCAGTTCAAGTTTTTAATGTGAAGAATCTGTTACTGAGTATATTAGTAACTTGCTAAAGAATCACTATTTTTGAGTTAATAGAAGTGCTGCATCATTTTCAAGCGGCAGCCTAACACCTTTAGACCTTATTGTCTGGTGATAACAGCTTTCTTCTGCTTCAGTTGAGTAATGAATTTTTTTAGACCTATGTACCTGTCCTTAGTAAGTGCTCTAAACTTGTGGGCTGAAGTGGATTACATGCACTACCACCTTCTCAAAGTACTGTAGGCCTTGTATATATATATATATATATATATATGCTTGTATACATACTGGCCAGATGAAGCCAAGAAAAGAAGGGTTACTTTACTTCTAAATCCTCCTGGTGTGAATGACAGAAACCTAGCTTGTCTATGTTAACAGGCAGCTCTGCATATATGCTGTGGAATATATTTATGGAACTGAAGACCTTCATGGATGCAATAACTTGCTTTTCTTTGTTACTTAAAAAGGAACCTCACATGGGAGGAGAAGGCATGAGGGGAGCTGGACTGTCGCTTGATCAGTTGAAACTGCTGCAGAGATTTGATCCATCTTCTATGACATTGCAAGGAATGGATATTAGTTCTTTGCAAGACTCCAGGGAAGATGATCTGATTTCACGGGCAAACAAGGACTGTATAGGATTTTTTATAGCAAAATTTATTAAATTGAACAGTAAATAAGCATTTAGGAATGGAACCTGAAAAAAAATAACTCTGTGAGTCTTAAGAACAGTTCAGACGTGAAGTATGTTTCTTACTGCTGCAACGTTGCCAAGCCAACGGGCTGACGGCAGGGTTGCTATAGCAGCAATAAAATCTGCCAGCTGTTCTGCTGGGAAAGAGCCACAGGTTGCAGAAAGAAAGTCATGGTTGGGGGAAGGGCAGTATCATTTTTTAAGTCTCCATTTGCTTTTGTATTTACAGCAGGTCAGTGCACAAAGGGCGTGCATGTTCACTCATACTGCTGTCTCTTCAGTCTTTTCCTATGTGAGTCACTTACCTAGTGCAGCAACCATAGGAAAGGGGTGTCTCTGGGAGGGGAAGTCAGCTACTTTTAATAAATCCAAACATAAATAAGATAAATGAGAACTATTATTGTGAATTTTGGAAAAGGTAGTTTCTATGGAGGTTTACCAGTAGTTAATGTTCCATTAATAATGTGCTTTACAAAACACTGTAACATTTTACAAAGAACTGTTTTATAAATTGATACTTAGAACCTCATTTCTCTTTTATTTTAATACAAGCAAGATTCTCTGTACACATAATATATACACAAAATACGATTAGGCTTTGTAGCATGTCTTTTATAGCAGCATGAATATATTAAACCATCTCAGTCTGGGAATGTAAATAAATATTGTTTTAACATCAAACTTCCCATGCATAAACTGTATTGGTTCTGAAATAGCCTATTGGACTGGCTGACAAGTGACAATTTAAAAATCAAACATTTGCAACAGAAGGGGCTACAGTTGTGATTATTATATCAAAAGACAGAAAACAATGCATAATACCATCTGAAATGTTGCAAATCACCTTTTAAAGAACTAAGAATGTTTACTCTTTATTGGTCAGAAAGCATCATTAGCTAAAATCCTTATGAAAATTGAAAATGGGGAAGCATGCTAATAATAATACACTGCTCAAAGTTTTAATAATCTAAATTTCTAAAAGATGTTACATGTATTTGAAAATTCTGGTTCAGTTCCGGAGATACTCTGTTGAACAGTGTTCCCTTTTCTCAGTACTGCTGGAACTGACAATAGCACTAAAATTAGAGGGGAAAAAAGTAAGTACAATTCAAAAATGTAAACTGACATCTGTGTGTGTTTGCTTTCTTCCTCTCACTCATCAATTTCCAGTTTTAAAAAGCATTATCTAAAAAAATGTCTGTCTTTTCCCACATAACAATTTGGTTGGATTAAAAAGAGGGGTACTTCTATAATTTTATCTTTATGCTGTCAGAATTGCTTTTGCATTTGCTCACAATCAAAACAATGTATAAAATTTTGTCTTAGTAGCCTAGTTGTTTGCATATATTTGCTATAAATGTTTTGATACAGTATGTTTTCTGCTGTTCTTAAGTAAAGCAAACATTCCTTCTGTTCTGCCAAGGTTTACTAGTACCTCCTCTGTAAGGCCTATCCTAGCAGGATAGGAAGATGGTAATCTCATCTACCTAGTCTGCTTTTGTTGGTCACTCATTGCCATTAACCACAACACATCTAAAGATGATCTGAAGTCATTGTGTTTCGTCAGTAGTATATGAGATATCCTATTTAGAATCATGAAAGCTTATACTGTAAATTATAGTCTTTTAAGTCTAAATATGGCTGAAGTAATTACTTGGTAATAAAAGGGATCGGTCTTTCATTTTAAGCATCTGTTTAAATTTTTAATTGAGTGATAGTAAAAGAGCATTTTCGTTTTGCAGAACATATAAATTCTGTAAACCATCAGCAGACATGTAGTATATACTGAAATTTGCATATGCCTATAAAGTAAGCAACATTGCTCCAGTTTCAGTAGCAGGATTTGTACAATGCTCAATTTGAAAGAATTAAGACTGTTGAATGTTTGATGGAAGATTTGTTGAGACCTGCCCTGGTTTCTTTAGTTTTGAAAAAATAAGCAGGCTTTTCAAGCAGGTGATCTCAATTTTATAGAAGTTCCTGGGGTGGGGGAATAAAGAAAATGTAACTGACTTGTGTTTGATTCCAGTGTAATTGCAGACCAGACTTCACCTGAAAAAAATTACTGGTATATGAACTTTAATTACCAGAGTTGTTTCTGCAAAAGTCAACTGCTAGACTTAAAAGAACACTTATTATATTAAAGGGATAAGCCTCAGCTGTTTCCCCTGGGTCCTTCCCTCTGTTGGTAATTGCGGAGTGGGGAGGGGAGAGACTTCTCCATCAGGCAGTTCAGAACAGAAACTGAACTAAGATGCTCCAAATCATCCCTTGAAGAAGCCACTGTCCTTCCTTTGACTATAGGCTTGGCTAAGTTGGATGGATGCCCTTTTTTTCCTTGCCTTTTCCAATCTTACTGTGACTTTAACTAGACGTGCAAGAATAGTTTCTCATTTTCACAATTCTGGTGTATGATGTATAAATATTTCTACTACAGAATATGATTACTTTCCTGATAAGAATGTTTTACACACTGAATCATTATGCTTCAGTATTCTATGCTGAAGCATAACTGAATATATATTTTTATATATACTATATTTATATATTAAATTTAAAAAGTTATTGTCATTGTAATGAAAGGTTAACCCTACAAAATAGATAGATTAGGCATGCAATCAGATCCTGTCTTTAAGAAAGTCTGAAAAGTAGTCTTCTCTATTTGCAAATAGTTATCACTAATAGTGCCAAATCTAAATATTTACCTTGGTCAATATAAAGATATTAAAATAGGCAGCCTAGTATAGTATGAAATTATTATACATCTTTTTCCTGTTTGAGTGTCCTGTAGACCACCAATTTTTAGATCATAGAATTTCATATGCTTTTTAAAGAAAAGCAAATATTTTAGTGAGAAATAGGCTGGTGATGGTGATAAGAAATTACTTTGGAGTTGCTAGTTCAAAATATAAAGAACCTTTTTATGTTTACTTATTCATGAGTAAAAAATTTATGAGCAAATCAAATTTTGCAATGCTAGAAACCACTGCAGAGTAAATAGATGAAAGACGGATAAAAGTGGTTAAGAATAAAGTAAGAAAAGAGAACATGGATGAGTTAGAAGAACCGGCTTTATCCCTATTATATCTGATATAAATTTTTTTGGGGCTGCGTAGGAACACATCTCAAGGGTGTTAAGTTATAAAAAGAAACTGTCTATAAAACTACCGTAAGCTCATATGTAACAGTTTGTTATATAAAAGTGGGGAAATAAATTATAGACAAATAGCCAAGCAATAAATTTGATTAACATTTGATTAAAAATATTCACAGTAAAAATGGCACCCGTGTATCTTTTCAGATGATAGAACAACTAAAATTTTGGTTAAAGATCTACAATAAAGTAATAAATATAAGTAGATGTATACCAGAAATGTTATGTTACACTCTGAAAAATAATTTCTCTGCTTTTCCTCTAGACTATGTAATAAAGATTTTTGCAATGTGCTTTATTTTCCTGGATGGAACAGTATTAGAAGTCAAAAGTATTTGGGAAACAGCTTTCAGCCTGATATGTTAAAGCAATCAGAGGTCAAATGTAACCACAAACCAAAATAAGTCTTGAAGAGGCTTTAGTGGTTTACGCTAACCTTTTTACTTTGGACAGACACTGATTAAAAGCAATCGGACCACTCGCTGCATTACAGCTAAGGGAATGATTATGGACCACATTAAAACGTCTGCAGGTGTCACAGAACATGAGTATCACTTTACAAACCAAGGGAGCTTAAAAATGGTAATTACTAACAAAATCCTAAGACAGTAAGTATTAAGGGGCAGAGTATTAGACCTGAGCAGGAACTGCATGTATAGGATAAGTAACCAGATAAGCATGAAGTAGTAAAAATAGGTCTCTACTTTTAGAGTTTGACGAGTGGAATTTCATTTCCTTATCTTCCTTTTATTATAAGGGCTATAGGTGAAGAGTTTACAGATTTCTGTGAAAAAAGGTACTCCATTCAAACTCACTGTGGACTTAAAACCACTCTTCATTAATTAGGGACAAATACTTAGGAGAAACTACTTAATTTTACACCTTGAGAAGCAAAAAAGTCTTTTCAAATTCTGAACTCTTGATACCAGACACGGTATGTTCTAGAAGAATTTTTAAATTTCTAATCAGTAATTTATGGATTGGTTTAAAAATAGTTTCAGTTCTTAACTCCTGATGCTGCCTTTGTTCAAAAATCTGTTTGCTTATTCATCCCCACTGTCCCATCCCTTAACAGGTCTGGAGACTGTTACTCTCACCTCCTTCCAGTCCCTCCTCGAGAGTTCTTTCTTCCATGATGTCTGTGTGACACTAAACTGATAAAGGATAGACTCGGACTGCTGAACAGCACTGATGTGTATTCATTTGAAAAGACATACAAAAATAAGGTTAATATCCAACATACATGTAAATGTTAAAATGCATCCCATTCCTTCAATATACTGAAATTCTTTAGAAAAAACATAGAGAGCTGACAAGACCTATGTATCATTTAACTATTTTATCTTCCTCCCTTCCATCTCACTGGTTTTATTATCTTTTTTTTGTCTCATTCAAATAGAAATCGTACAGGTTTGGTACCACACATACATAAAGAAGACTCTGGATCTCACTGGGACCTCTACCATGTCTCAGATTCAAAGTTCCTGAAACCAGATAAAGAAATATTAACTCATTAGTATCCTAATGCAAACAATAATACTAAGCTTTCTATTGGCAAAACTTTGTGAAGACATTTCATCACAATAACCTTTGATATGTCCTCCAGTTGGAGTATTTTTAAAGCTTCTTATTCAAATAATTCTGTTAAAGTGCTTTTCAAAGTAGTGCTCAGCAGGCAGGTGGTATTGTGCAGTATATGTAGTACGAGCTCACATTACACATGATTTGTCACTCAAAACAGTAACTGAAGGGAAGTATCTTAGCAAGGCTACTAAAAAGCTGCTGAGTTTGCCTAAGAAATGCATGTGTCAGTGTGTTGTCTGTACAAAATTAGCAGCACTATACAAAACAGGATTCTCTCCTTAGTTGGATTGGGACATGCCTTTTTTTGGTGATATTTATATTCCATAAATCAATATATAGGTCATACTTAAACACTAGGGCTTGGACTATGCTCTACTTTCTCATTTAGGTGTCTATATGTAGCTAACTCTTCCATGATTTTTGTGCACTGCTTTCTAATTCTGCCAAACATTCCTTAAAAATTACTTTAAGAAAGGTGGAAAATAAATATTATCTGGAGCAAAAGTTGACGAACAAAAAATTCAGGGCATTGAAGTGGAATCCACAGATCACTTCTTGGAGAACACAGCTGTCATATTAACAGTTTTACGGAGCAATAGCATTTACTGAAGCTGGTAAAATAGCCAAAGCCAGGCTAGAGAAAGACAGTATCACTTCTCTTCCCACATACAACAAAGTCTTTGAATGTCATTTTCCACTGATACCCTGAAAATCCTCTCGTATCAAAAGCAACTATTTATGTACTCATATATCCATGTAGTAATACAACAGATCTACTTACCTATGCTTCCTTTGTCTACAAAGTCATTTAGTCATGTTTAGAAAAACACTGAGAATTTTATTTCTGAAAAGACCCTTTTCCTTATGTTCCCCACAATTCATGTTTTGAGCCATATACTACCCCTGAACAACCACAAAAGTCAGCAGCACTGGGAGGAATGGCCAGATATCTGAGAGCAGAATTTCACACTCTTATTTTGTTGTAAAAACCCGAAACAAAACAAGATAAAAAAGAAAGAAAAAAAAAAAAAAAAAAAGCAAAACAAAGGAAAAAAAGCACATAAAGCGTCCAGGAGAGGGGCAGAAGAAAGAAAGGCAGGACAGATATGTTTCAGGGAGTTAAACTGAATTGCTTGGATGCTGGAATAGGAGACTGGAGAAAACATGCACCTGCCATGTATCTTATCCATTTCACCAAAATGATATTCAAAATCAGGCAATGCTGATATTCCCAGAATTAAAATAATAAATAGAAAGAACTTCCAGCTAAATGAATTGTCCCACTACAGTCTTTATATAATGTGCTATTTACAGTGAAATACAAGAAGTATTTCATTCATACCATTACTACAAAGACTATATGTGATGCAGAACAGCTTTTACACTAGGCAAGGGTATGGAACCTGTAGTCAAAAATAGTAGTGAATTTTCCCCCACTTACCAGTGCAACAGGTGTTCAATGCAAAACAGTGTTCACTCCTTTTGATTTCAATGCATTTTCTCTAGCAAGCTTGGAACAGACTATTTTGTCACAGTCATTTTTCTAAGCTCTCACCAGCAGCATAACAGTTTAGGTGAAGGAGAAGCAGTGAGCTGGCTGCAGAGTGGGAATGCAGAGGAATTGGCAAGTGTAGAAAAAGTGGAGAAGCTACAAAAATTTATTTTCCAACAAAATAACTCTCCACAAGATGTGTAAACTTTTCTTACTAAAACAAATACTCTAAAACACAAAAATTTTACATTTCCAGTGAAACACTCACAATAACATTTGCCTGGTTTTACTCTCCTGAAGTCTCAACAAAGAGCCAGCAGATTTATGCTTTCTCAATTACCTGGGTCAGTAAACTCCCTCATATTCCCTGACTGCAATTTGGACTTTTAAATTAATAGAGAGAATGAAGAATCAGAGTTGTTGGGCTTTTGAGTAACCTTTGTTTTCTTCAGTAGATTCTCACGCTTTGCTGCCTAACGTGCACACGCGCGCCTACACCCATCCACCCACCCGCTCACATACACACCTCTCTCATGTGTGCTCTATTATTCTGACAATAGAACAAAAATTAAACCGTGTCCCTTGCAAGTCTGTGACCTGTACACAGAAGAATAATTTGCAGTGGTAAGTTTGTTATCTTTACCATAAATTTAAAATGCAAAGTTGGATTTGCAAGGACAGCATAAGGTATAAGAGTTAGACCCTTTATCTCAAGCACTCATTCATATTTACAGTAAGTATAAGCTTTCTGCTACAGAAGAAAAGGTATTTAGATTTAACACTGTTACAGATTTCCTAAACGAGGCTAGTTCCAGTTGCCAGTAATTTAAAAGCAAATCTGCTGACTTGGCATTAGGACTCTAAAACAGTGTGATCAAACTTATATAGTAAGAAGGTGTCTGCAGAAATAACATTTATAAACTGTATATACAGTACACAGTACTAGTACATAGAAAATAGATTCTGACTTCATGATCCCCTGTGTGTAAGGCAAGACTGCATTCTGTCTTCAAATGGAGTCCACCAGAGGAACAAGCAACAGATAGTGGCTCTTAAATCAATATGCAAATTAAGTGCATACAAATTAAAAATCAGAGCAGACAAAAAGTTTTAGATTTTTTTTATGTGCTGATTCTGGCTTGCTGAATACATGGGAAGTTATTAAACATCAAATGTACCTTTTTTTTTTTAAAAAACACTAACAACACCTTGATGGCAACAGATATTGTTCAAGTGGCAGCTACCAAAACAGCTTGAAAAATGGCATAGTACAACATCAGGAACTGCGGTTGTACTACGCTAATTCATATAGCACTAACCAAAAAAATAAGTATATGAATATTCTATCTCATGCTATTGCTATGCAAGCAACAGCAATACAAATCAGCATACAGAAGGATACCATATGTTCTGCAATGAAGAACCCAAAGATATTTTCAAGGGGCATTGTTACAAGACTTCAAGGAAACACAAGACTGCCGGAGGCAAAAGTTACTGGCGGATGTAAACATCCCTGTTCCATTCTCCCGCGTCATTACGTTTTTTCGATATCACCTCCCCATCCTTGTCACAATATTGGTCCCTTGATTTATGACGACTACGCTGTTTGTTGCATTCATTGTGGTCCTGCTCGCGGTCCCTCTCCTTTGAGCGATGCCTTGATTCTCTATGTCTGTGATCACTGCTCCCATGGGACTCGTCTCTATGATTGTGATCCCTGTGAGAATCATAGTGGTCACCGTGCTCATGTGAGTAGTCCTCCTTTGGCTCTACGTAAGCCGAATCTCTGCTGTCTTGTGTTTCTGAGTCAAAAGTTTCTTGCCTAGAAAGGCCTCTAACACCACTGCGATGGTTGTGGTGTTGGCTTGAGGAAGAGCGATGCTGGGATTTCTTGATGGGTTCAACCCGGGCTTCCTCTTCAATTTGTGAACCACTGCGTTCAGGGACTGAATGGTCATTCCTCTGGTCTCCTTGAGATCCCTGCTATCACAACCAGCAGTAAGTTCATATACACGAAATACACGTTTAAAAACTTCCCCCAATATCAAATTCAACTAGAAAGTATTATGGAACCAATAATATGTAAGAACACAACAATTCACTTTAAATCTAAACTAAAAAAACCCACAAAAATTCAACTGTTACTGAAAATTCAGTATTATAATACAAACAATTCCTTTTGATCTCATCAGAATGGGAGGTGGCACTCAGGTTATCCTTTCTTGTCTCCCGTGATGTTTCTGACTATATCAGTCAGCAATAATTGCTTGCCACACACCAAAGAGAGAGCACACAGAAGCAGGACAAACTGCAGAAAAATTAGCAAGGATGTATCATGCCAGGAGAGGGCAGGCAGCAGTTGTGAGTTTACAGACACCTGCGCTTGGAAACAGCCACAATGGAAAATGGTTTTAGAGGGCCGACGAGGTGGATTATTCCAGCAGAGAACCAAAGTACAATACCGTGGCCTTTTTAGAGTAACCTCTTTTTTTTTTTTTTTAATTAAAGAAAAAAAAGCAATTGAATCTGGTATGAAGTTTGTATTATGATACTAACAGTGTCACTGACCTTCTGTTTTTCTCAGCAGTAATTCTATTTCTTCACGGTAATGAAAAATTCAACTTTGACCTCATAATTTTAAGAGCCCAAGAATATGGGCCATTGCCAAGAAAAGCAGGAGGAGAGGGATATTATTACCTATAGAACTTCCTAACACACCACTACTATTAAAAGACTGAAATAAAAATTACCAGGTAATAACAAACCTACTCTTCACCAGCATAATGCTTTGAAATCACTGCAAAACGAACAAGTGACATTATTTAACTCGTTTGGGGGTTTCATTACGTTAACCTGCTTTTATTCCCATATCACAGCCAAAGACTTTTCAAGCTCAATTGCAAATTTTTAAGAAATACTTTATGGTGAAATTGAATTATCCTTCTCATATGAGGTAAAGAACATCAAGTCAAAATCAACTCTACTGGAACAAAACTAAGGTAGGTTTTAGTAGAGTTATACAGGCATTTGTTTGTGAAACTGTTCTGAATTTACTGAAGTTAGTTTAAAGTTTGCCCTCCTATGTTCAGAGTTGTCTAAAAATACGGATTGCCTGCAGGGCAGCTCACGGACATATCTTCCTCTCTTTCTGTTTTGTGGAAAAGAGCTAGGGGAGGGAGGAAATTTTGTCCTTCAACCACAGATACTGGCAGATGGGTTTCCTAGCAACCCAAAAAGTAAAATGACAAGAGAATTGGATATGAACAAATATGTATTTTATCAGAAATTTATAAAAAGCAACATATTTCAAATGTGCAATTTGATACATTTGACAAATATTAACTTTCTAAGAGAACCTTTTTTTCTGTGAATTTCACAGCAACTAGCTGGGTTGCTTTGTGTGTTCCTAATTTGAAACAAATGGTGTAGATGAGAACAAGGTAACAGAAACAGTGGTTGAATTTCTTAATTGTTCTTGTTTTCATGATTCTCAATATGATTCTGATTTGCCAGAAAAGCAACATAGTAATTGTAAACTTGAATAGATATGGTCAAGGTGAACACAAATGACTTAGTGGAGGCAAATTACAAATCAAGTGAAAAGTTAAAGATTCTAAAGCATTACCTCTTTTGGATGTGTAAACATATTTTTATTAGTCCTCCACCATGACTGTTTTTAAGGCACATGAACTGGGTACACGCATGGAAACCCTTTAATTCTCATACAGTCAAATGCCATATATGTATATACCTATACATATAATTGTGATTAATCAAATCCATCATTGCTGTGGTTTGGGAACAAATGCAAAAATTGAACCCGCTTTGAACAGAATGCTACAAACTCAGATGAATCTTCTCTGCTCTGATAAGTACACGTGGAGGAGCACAATGAATAAATTTAGAATCAATACTTGCAACTTCAAAACTGTGTTAGGACTATTGGGATTTATGGGCAAATTCACTGACAGTAACTTTCCCTAAATATTATAGGGACACTGAGCAGATAATGTTTGAATCTGGATTAGGGTCTCTCTTTGTAGTTTGTAATCAAATCAGGGCTCCGATTTGCATTAGATTCTGCAGTGCAGGAATTCTATGGCCCAGTCTCCTAAGTTTTTTAGCCTAAAATGGAGAAACATTGACATAAGCCCATTTCATTATTCAGTTTGTAATTTCAAAGAAGTAGAGGTTCTTGGAAAGAAGTTTAAGCCGTGTTGAAAGAGGAGAGAGAAATTTGTGTCCACTGAGTCAATTTGGCTTGTTCCCTATTTCCATCCAGTGGTCTCTAATCACCTGCACCAGATGTATGTGAGGTTGTGCGAGTCTTCTTTTTGCAATTAGCCAAGTATTTCCCTACAAGAGGAAACCTGAGAACAGCTGTCAGGACAGTTGGCATCAATGCTCTCCTTCAGACGGACAGAAGGTGTATGGTCTTCACCGACTTAATTTCAAACAGTCCCAGGAGGACTCACACCTTCAAGTAGCTTGTGCATGAAATGCACCGAGTCAGCACCATGCTATAAAAATACCACTCTGGCAGCTGGCAATACAAATCTCTCATTACAATGTACACCCAGGCCTGAAAAGCCACATAAACAATTATGTCTCATGGCAAAGGGGTCTTGCACTGGACCCAGGGGAGAATGACTCAAATGCTTTGAAGTGCAGATGTGGCCCCTGAAGGCTAAATGGCTGGTAGCATGGTTTTTCTCTACAGAGTAGTTTACAAAAATGGCTCAGACATAGACTTTAAAGTCTCCTTATAGAGGGTCTTAACTCTATTGAGAGAATGGTTTCAGCCACTGTGAGTAGAAAATAAATCCACTTTATTCCAAGACCGTAACAGGCTCAGGTTTGAGATGTCAGCTGAAAAAGTATCACAGGAAAATGAAACAAAAGGAATATGAAAGTTCTGTGTTCTATAAGGGCACCCCATTGCTTCTCACTTTTGGATTAGTAGACCTACAAACAAACTGTGAAACTGCAAATACATGCTGATTTTTAGTCCTTAAAAGAGAAATCTGTTAATCTGTAAGGAGATAGCACAACATTCAGAAAAGTGTTATCAGTACTCTGTATACTTCCTCCAGAGAATGTGGTTAATAAAATGAGTATGTGAACTATAAATCCACACCAAAAAGGCATAAAAAAGCTTGAGGAAAATAATAAACATGTCTACAAAGCAAAGAAAGTTTGTGTAGCAAGCCTGCACACAACAACACTGAATTTCATACTCAGAAATTCTTCCAGCTCACAATTTATTCAGGGAGTTTCAGCTCTGAGGACAGAAAAAAAAAGCAGAAATGAGCTATAGCTTACGGTCCCTTCTCCTGCAACTGCTTTTGAAATCAAGAAAAAGTGGCTGAACCAATTTTGGTTGTTAAAGAACAAACCTGTTCTGTCTGTGGTCTTCTATTGGGAAACAAAGTCTTTGACACAAAAATTTGGTTTGCAAGACTATAGAAACAGAAAGCAAAATTTCAGCTTTTTAATTTGGGTGCAGATATACTCTTTTTCCTTTGACTTTCAAAAAGGAGGCATTTTTTCTTTGCCAAAGTTCTGAACTCTGACATATGTACGTAACTTATGGGCATATATGGAACGTAGGTGGAAATTTAGATGTAGTAAGACATTATTTGAACTCAGACAGATGTATTTTAACCCCCACTGTAATCTTCTCATCCTCAAGGCAACACTCACTATTTATAATGAAGTAGCATCTTTAAAGACCTCATTTCATGCCATGCAACACACCCATATACAACAGAGAGGATCTTCTTATGCTGAAAACCTTACTACAATTACCCAAAACAAAAGCTGAAGGATAAAAGTGGGGACATAATATGCCCAAAGTTAACAGGCAGGTCATTGCAGAGGTGGGACTAAAGCCTGTTTTTCCCAGCTTGCCAGACAGTACCCTTGCTGTTCAGAACATACTGCTTCTTGAGGTCTCTCTGCACAACGTGCAGCGGGTTTTATGTAAGAGTTCAGCTTGAAGAAAGCAGGTACTTTTCACAGCAATGGCCAATGAATAAAAGAACAAAGGAAAGACTGGAAGGGCCAATTTGACCTTGAGACTGCACTAATACAGTCAGTCATTCTCAACTTCTACCGCTCTACAGCCTGTGGGAACAGAGGAACAGATTCCCTCCAACATTTGTTACTCTGTACATAACCCAATTTGTCAGGCAGGGCCTCTGGGGCTGGGATTTGCCTATTAGCAATAGTGTGTCCATCAGTCAGAGAGTTACCAGAGGCTGTAACGTGCACAGTATTAGCCCAGTTTTATTCCTCTGATTGGATTACTTGAGGCCAGCTATATAAACGCTTGTGGCTGGTACATGTATTACTGGCACAGTGGTTTCCTGAGCACAATAAAATCTTCAGTATTTCACTTCACATCACCATATGTTTTCAGTCAGGCTGGCTTAGTCCTTGGAATCAAAACCAGCCCCCCTAGTCAATACACAAACACATGCTATTGTGAATACAATAGCAATAAAAATAATGTGCCAGTATTTGTCTTTTATACTGAAAATGGGTGAATATCTACCGAAAAATCTCCTACTCTATCAACAACAGTAAGCACGGACTAGACTGTTCCAGACTGGTGCAGACTACCACTGAGATATGGAAGAGGAAGAAGTTGATAGAAAAAAATGAAGAGATGGCATAAAGACTGTACCTGTAAATTAATATTTGGACCTGGGCTAATAGGAAGAGTGGCTGTTGCAAGTGTGCGAGTGAGAAGCTGGTTAGGAGGATTGCTGCTAGGTGGATGTGTGGCCTTCCAGTAGGCTTCCAGATAGTCAGCAAGGTGCTCACAAGCATCTTCAAGCTGGTTCTCATCAAGGATTACATCGAACATTTCCTGATAAAGGAAAGATTTTAGTGAGAATAACCACCAGCTGAAGGGGTAGAGACATCTATGATCACACTTCCCATTCATAAAAAATGAACCACATTTCTAATATTTGTGTTAAGATATTTCACCCTTTTAGGTTGCTTTTGTAATTGATACAAACCTCACCAATCATAACTAGCACTAATGTAACAGTTACTATAGCAAGTCTTCGTGACTTCCCCTCAGTAATGCTCCAACAGCCAATGAAGATGGGAAGACACAGCTTGAACAAATCTTACAACTCAAATATCCAGAAAGAAAGGTTAAATGTTGAGGTTTTAGGCTGCTGGAACAAAATGGAATAGAAAGAACAGGGATTCACTTCCCATATCTAAAATAACTAAGAGAAAACTAAGACAAACTAAGACCAGTAACTAATAACAGTAAGAAACACAAGTAATACAGATCAACTGGTTTCAAAGTGTCGTACAAATACTAGATAAGAGATTAGTCACGTGGTATAATTTTAGGCATCTAAAGTTAGGAGGTGAGTTCCCTTCATTCCCTCCCTGGTCAGAGAGACAGAAGTCCTCCTGAAGGCAGCTTTGAGAGGCTACTTAAGTTTCTAGCATTCTTCATTGACTTCCTGGGCACCTCAGGAGGGCAGTCTCAACTGAGATGCTTGAACTTAAATGATGACAGCATTCCTCTCGCTCAGCTCTGTAACTATGGCAAATTCCCATTTCTGCAACTGAACTGAACTTCTTCTGGTCTCTTACCCATATTCTTCACAATTCAGTATGCAGGCAATAAAGCTTGCCGTGTTTAAAACACAGCTGAGGTTTCATCATCTCCACTTTAGAAGTGGAAACTGAGAGAATTTGCTCCACCACATGTCACCAGAACTGGAGAGCCCTCAGCTACACAGTACCTCCACAGCTCTCTGCCAAAACTGTGACCAGGAACACCAGCAGTGATGGGCTGTGACAACAGAGGCCCCAGGGGAACTATGCAAACCACCAGCCTTACCCTAGCCTGCCACAGATAAAGCACAGTCACTAAGAGGGCTCATTTTTAGACCAATAACCTAAAAGAATTATCAGATACAACAAATGTTCAGTTTGATCAAGTGGTGAATGCATTCAGCACACGTTCTAATAACTGCTTGTGACTAGAACTTTTTCCCTGCACGCATGCGCCCAGCCCAGAGACTTCATGAGGCATTTTGCAGAAAAGTAATAGTGAAATATGGCCAGAAGAGGGCAAACACTCCCAGAAATTACATAATTAACCTCGTGCTTGAAAAGAAAGGCACCTTTCAAAGATGAGACATAATTTAACAGTAACTCACGGGAGGACACTGTGCCAGTTTATCAGCTGCCACCATCTGAACATTAAGGTGTTTGGCCTGAGATTTCCCTCGAGATTTTATTAACCTCTGTAAAACCTGTGAAAAATAAGGCATTAATAAAAGTGAGCAGGTTTGATTCAATGTACATATATAACCACTTGAAAAGTTTACATTTGTAACTGTCTACTTGAGAAAATCAAATTCTTCATTTACTGTGCTCAGGAGTATTCCCCATGCTGTTTACATCCAGAACAAGCTGATTTTCATTTAATTCCCAATATCTCCATTCCTATTATGAGCACTAAAAGGTTCCCCTCCTATTCTCCTGTGCTGCTTCTGGATTATTTTGTTTCTAATTTGAAATGCTTTGATTGCTCTCCTGAATTCTCTTCCCATAATCCATTCTTCTCTTTCAGATGCCTCTTCATGAGGTCTGTGAAGGTTTTTTCAGCGAATGAAAGAGTACATTACCAGGAGATGTTAAAGTTTAGCAATCACTGATACTCATTATGTGAAAATCTTTCTTTTCTTTCTGTATTATTTTGCTTTAACAAACTGCTAGCATTACTTACGTGATTGATACTAAAAGTGCAATTCCAGATTAAAAGTCATTATTGCTACATACAGCATCTTTTCCAGAATGGGGTTTGGTAACACCGGAGCTAAGATACTTTTTTGATTAGTAGTATTTCACCATCCAAAGGGAAGCAATAACAATATATATAGCTCTGAACTTTAATGAGGACATGTGATTATATGCATTTAAGATGAAAAAACCAAATCAAACAAACAAAACAACAGAAAACCTGCCAAACTTAAACAGCATGAGTATCAGTGAAATATTTACCTTAGGAGAAGAAATCTTTACATATACTATAATGGGAGCCAAAGAGGTTTTACTTAGTTGAGCTGGGTGGTTAATGGTATCAGCATCAAGCACCACCAACTGCAGTGTCCTTGCTAATTCAAAAATCCGTTCAATTTCACTTTGAACTTCAGCTGCAGGTAAGTAGAAAATCAGAGTTATGAAAATATTAAAAAGGCAATTAGTTTTAAAAGATGTGAACATGTTGTAGACTGGTGTGTTGCTCCTCATCAGCTTGGCAGGAGTTGTTAGCTGTGTACATCCCTGTCATGCTAGGAAAATGAATGCAACATTAACGAGAGCATTTTGCCCTCAGTCTGTTGCCCTTGCAGGCAGCACTGCCTGCCCCTGTCACCTCCACCTCCCCCTGCAATCCCTGCTTGGAGAGATACTTTCTTGTAAGACCCCAGTCCACATACATAAGAAAGAGGTAAAAAACACTTGCTGCATCACATGGTGCAGATGCATCGCATCTTACTATGCCATTAATTGTCTACATGTAAATAATTTCAGCTCAGACTTTAACCTTATGTAGCAATCAATGTGCTCAAACTGGAGTGCCTGAGACAGGCATTATGACGTACTGAGGTCTCTACATTAGCAGAAGCTCCTGCTTTTCTATTTACTTCAACTTTCCAAAAGAGTTTCCTTCATATATCTGCCTTAATATGTAATCCAAATAATGCTATGGGGTCCTCCTCACAACCCCGGGAGTTCTGGAAAGGTGATTTTCTAGGTAAAACACATCTTGTCTTCTGGCAACTCATGCTCCCAGCTACTTGATACCCGGCCTGACTGGCACTAGTTTCCAGGGCAAACCTCTCCAAGACAGATGGACTGCATCTACTTTCATAACTGATGTATAAACTGTGTTCATTCCCAAATGAAACAAAGCTAAGTCTTATAATAGCAAAATCATCCTTGAAATGGGATTGTGTTTTCTTGCTTAAATCTTGCTATAGGCTGACTTCACAGAGAAATTGCAGAGCTTAGGTGATTTGTGCAGACCTATAAAGAAAGTTATAAAGCCAGACAAGATTGTAATTCATATAGGTTTCACCTTAAAGGTTGTACACACTCCATGAACCAAAACCAGATTAGACATCTATCCCATTCAAAGTAAATAGTAGAAGATAGCTAACAGAAACTTAAATATCAACAAGAGGCACCAAAACTTATTAGAGAACTTCCTGAAATTACCCTATCAGCATTTTATCTATTATGCTGGAACAAGCTTTACATTTGTTTGACAACACAGTCTATGTGATCTGGCTAGAGAGAGTTTTCTATAGCGAATGGTCTCTTTCAAGATGTGTGAAGACACTGATTTTTGTTATCTTTGAATAGCAACTGAATAAAATACATACCCTGATAAGGTTGAAAAATTACCAAGAGAGAGCAAATCATCCCAGCAAGTCTCCATTTAGCTCAAAGCCTTCTGGCTCCAAATCAACAGGTGACTACTAGGATCATTTTATAAATGCAATAACATCTTAAACTGCTACCAGAAAAATCTAAATATGATGCTCTCTGTTGGAAGAGCTTGACATTGGTTTACATCTATTAACAGATTGCCTCCATCTGCTTCTAGTTATCTCCAATTTTGGCTGGATACATGCCAATCAGCCTTTTACAGCAGAGAACGTTGTGAGATGCGTGTGGCGTGCTAGTATGGCAAGCACTGCTGCGTGCTTTCTGCTTGTCAACAAAAGCACTGTGACCCAGCTGCTACCTGAACTGCATTTCTGAAGACAGAACTTCTGATGGTTCTGGGCATATTCACCATTATGTTTTCTGCAACTTCACTGCACGGCAATATTGTTGGAATGACTGGATACCATTGTCTCAACAATTTAGTAGAAGACAGTCAACAGTCCGACCCAAATTTAAGTCCAAATCACAAAGAATAAATGTATCAGAGATAATTTGTCATACTGTTCTGAGAATGAGTTTGGATTGCTTTCCTGCAATTTCAAACCAGTCTCAACGCTTCAGCCAGTAAAACAGTATCAGTTAATGTATCATCTTAAGATCATTCCAGACTGATAAAAACCTTTGTTCAAGACAATTCATAACCAGCAAAATCTGTATTTTTGACCGTGTCATAATTTTGTCTGGGGAAGCAGTATTTGCTACACTGCTAGAAGCACTTTTCTGCCAGTATAAAATACATCTCTGAAATGGATTTCCTGATATACTTTTCAAAATAACCCTTTGCCAGGGCAGAGTATACCTTGGGGTATCTTCTATTGTGAAACATACCCAGGGCTATAATTGCAGGTAACTATGGTCCTATGAGCCAATAGTTTCCACCCTAGTGTAAAGATGAAGAGCTATCTTTTCCATCAATTAAAAAGTATTTCAGTATTTATTTTTCTTAACTCAGGTATAGAAGAAAAGTTCAAGGCACTACACTGCATGGCTGATGACCTATGTTGAGCTTCTACCTTTCCAGTCAATGACAGAAGGAAAAAATACCACAAATATTGATGAAGAGGTCCTGATGTCCTGTCCCTTAGTCTACTTCAGCTTCTGGAAAAGCCTGCATTTTGCTTGAAATCATCTTGTATTCTAACTTTACACTACACATAAGATTGTTGTGATTACTTAAATAATAGTAGCTTCTCTTTCTAGATGACAAAGGCTTTACCTACTACTGCAGCTTTGGTTTTCATTTTTCTTTAGCAACATCTCTCAAAAAATAAATTCTGTACCCATAAAGATCCCTTCCCAACAAGACATTCAATACAAATTTTCTCTCAGACTTTTGCCCAAAGTAAGCAAAGAACCCTGAATGTCATGTGCGGATAGCAACACAAATGTCACCAGTAGTTAAAATAGGGAGCTGAGATCAATGACAGTGTGCTATCTGCAAAACAGCACAGTAATAGCTTAGCAATCTCGCCACCTCCGTGAATATCATCTATTTATAATAATGTCCCTTCTGATGTACTGGAGAGGCATAACAGTGAGGCTATAACAGTTAACTCCAATAAATTATATTTGCCAATCATAATGAGAGGCATAAACATAATTAGATCTACTGTGGCAATCATCATGAAATGTTGGCAGCCCCGCTAAAACACTCAAAACCAGAAATAAGCTATCAATTTTTAAAGTGACCTTACAATCTATTTGATATGGCTTCCTTGCTTATCAGAAAGGGAACATATTTTAAATGCCAGAAGCACTTGACTATTTATTCCATACAATAGCGGGTCAGCTCTAAGAAACAAGATGTACGTGTCTCCCAGACAACTTTAAATATTGCACATATAAACTAACTCCCCTGTATTAATTCCAAGTATCTCTACTGTACCTTGAAATGAACAGAAATTGAGGGCAAGGAGAGTACAAGTAAATGGCTTATCCCATTATGGGGGCAGACACTTGGACCTCAGTAGTAAATTTCAAGCAAACATCTTGAACAGTTCATTATAATAATCTCACCGAGAGTAAAGACACAGCAACACTACATGGCATCTATGTCAATTCACTAGTAACAAGATGAACTGTGGTGGAATTTAGGGTCACTTATACAATGCCATGGTAAAAGAACATTCTTTACACACTTGGAGAAACACAACCCTTCTTCAAACCTGGGCAACTGGGAGGCAGTGGGACACCCAGCTTGACAGAGCTGTGGCTACATCAGCACTAGGTTTTAGGAAGACCCTGATGATATGGCAGTTTTATGGTGGGGATGCAATACAAACCAGCCACGCTTCTGGCCTGCAAAGGCCAAATTAGAACCAGAAAATATTGCTTATACGCAGCAAAGAGATTCCCATCCTCAATGGGAACAGTGAAGTTCATATACTGTCAACTGAGTACAGTATAACTTAAACATCCTATTCAATTTGACTTTCTCTACTTGTCTATGGTATCAGTGGCACTGTTTTGTTCACAGAAACAGACTTCTAAATCATTGCTTGGACTGCCAGAGCCACAGAGACAACGCATTCTATTTTTCTAAATCGAGCTCCCGATATTACAAACATATAGCATGAAAAGAACACACCTATGTCAATGCATGTCATATAAAAATGTTTAGCAACACCTTGCACAAATGGCTTTCAAATAATTCTATAAATCAATCAGATAGTGGTAGCCATGATTTTTCTTATGCTAATTCTTCTGTACAAGCACACTTAAAATAATCAATCACTCAAGTACATGAATATAACTAAAGAAATTAGAAGTTTAAGGCAGCCTTGGGAATTTCACAACAAAGTCAAGGGAAACGGATGTGCTATACATCCCTAGTGCCCTAAAAACACGTAGAAAGTATTGCACAAAAAAACCTGCTGAGAAATGGATGTCATATCTGAAATCCATGAAAATGAAAAAAAGAAAACCAAAAGGAAGTGACTCCTTTACAGTTGTGCTCACACACATCTCGATTAAGAAGTAAATCATGAGCTTGTCTGACAGAATTCAAATTTTAAACTTTGATTTGTGAGCATGTGTGTGTATACACATGCTTATACTACGGGCAAAATCATCAAAAGTGTCTACATTAGCTACTGCACTAATCACAATGCAGGTACTTGGCCACAGCAGGCTATCCCAGACTACGTTAGATGCCTCTGCTCGCTGTATACAAAGTGGAGAGACCAAGATGCTAGCAAGGGTGATCCAGGAAGCTACAGGATGTGTGAGCAGTCTGGAGCAAGCCAGTAAGAAACCTCACACATACATAAGTGCTTGGCTTCTTTCTTCTAGGGTCTGAGAAGCAGCTGAGAGTAATGGGCTGTTTAGCTTGGAAAAAAAAGGAGACAAAGGGGAGACTTTCTTGCTCACTACAACTACCTGAAAAGAGGCTGTACTGATGTGGGGGTTGGTTTCATCTCCCAAGTAACAGGAGACACGACAAGAGGAAATGACCTCAAGTTGCACCAGGGGAGGTTTAGATTGGACATTAGGAAAAATTTCTTCACAGAAAGGTTTGTTAAGCACTGGAAGAGCCTGCCCAGGGAGGTAGTTGAGACACCATCCCTGAAGGTATTTAAAGGACATGTAGATGTGGCAGTTAGAGACATGGTTTAGTGGTGGACTTGCCAATGCTAAGTGAACAACAGGACACAATGATTTTAAAGGTCTTTTCCAACCTAAATGATTCTGTGATTCTCATCTTCCCCTTGCCTCCTCACAAGCAGCAAGATTGCTCTTGGTAGGCAGGATGCTAACAGCAGGGCCATGCTGGCTCCATGCCATCCCCAGGCAGGGAGGTTCAACCCTATGTTCTCCAAGGCAGGATTAGATGTCCTGTCCCACCCCACACCAGTGGCAATACTGGGTAGCAAAAGCTTCTGTACCTCTCCTCTAGCACACCCAGCTCAGGAACTAAAAGTCTTGCAGGAAAGCATAAGCAAGCTAGAGAGAATAAATGATCTAGCTTAGTCCTCAGGCAATGGGCCAGAAGACAGCTGGATTACAGGTATTTTAATCAAATTTCTACCATAAATGTAGTTTTGTGTACTTCTGTTTCTCTGGTCTCAACCAAATCCCTTAGCTTCTAGATTGTTACATAAAAAGAGGAGGGTGGGAGTGGGAGGATGACAATATTTTCCAGGAAAAGTGGCTGCATGTGTTACTCATGCTTAACAGATGGGGCTCCTGTGAGGGATAAGGCAGAAAGGAGAGGTGCATGTCTGCTGCTCTGCCTGGCTCCTGTCTGGGCTCCGCAGGAGAGCTGTGGGGTAAGGTGGTGTAGGAAAACAGGGTTTTCCTCTTGCTGACTATTGAGGCTCAGTTTAGATATAACTCAGATGGCCTTGAATAGGCACACACGTTCAAGTGGTATTTACAGATACAATGCAATGTTTGGAAACCTCAACATAACCAAGATCTATTTATAATGGACTAATGGCTCCTGAAATGCAATACTGTAATTACATGAAAAAACGTGAAAAAAAAAAACAGATAGCGTAATTTTAAAAGTACTAAGCAGAACATGGAAATGTCTACTTCCTCCTCTATTTCTCCAGGCTAGCAGAACAATAGCACTCATGCAATGATGCTTCTTATGCCAAGTTTACACCAGAAGTGAATTTTAAAGGCCTATGAATGGAAAAAGCTTGAAATCAGTGGACTGCAGCAGAAACACAAGTGGATGAGCACTGCTCAGCCTCCCCTGGGCTCCCTCTTAGCTGCACCAGGACCACTGTGCCAGGTAGAAGGGCAGCAGCTCCAGAAGGTCCCGTGCAGCGGCACAGCACTGCTCCCATCATTAGGCTCCCTTACACTCTGTTAATGAGTAATTGGGATATGAAGTCTGGGCAAAGAAGCAGTCTATTATTTATTTTGCCCAGGGGACCGAGCATCTCTACATCTTCAGAATGGGTACCATCGTGTCAGGCTGGCACTAACTTGGATATTTCTACACCATGCCTCATTACTCAGTGTAGTGCTACAGGCTTTTACAGCACTGGCCCATATATGTGTAGTAAGTGCGTGCACCCTCGGTACGTTGTTTATTCACAACAAACATAAATAAAAATGGTCAGCCTCTCACAGCGAAGATGTGTAACTCCACTGCTGGCTATTCAACCCCTTCTGCTGATGGTGTGCCACTTGCAAAAAATCTGCATATTCACTGAGTGGGAAAGATACTGATTCTGTAGCCTGATGTTTAGAGTGGGAGGGAAAACACATGGATTCAAGGGAAAATTTAATTATTATGCAAAGTGCATAAGATTCAGCAGGACCAACTAACAACCATCATAAAGATGATTGTAGCACTGCTATGGCAATGGAAGTTATGAAGTCATGCCTCTGTTAGCAGAGAACAGAAATGAACCCAGACTTCTTTGCACTCTGGTTAAACATTCTAAGCCCTTAGTCTTGGATAGAATAAGGACACAGGCACCAACTTCTTATTAGTTTCATGAGCCTAGGAGAAAGGAAAAAAATAGTGGATCAGTTCAACCTACAGGTGTGAATAGTTTTAAGGAAGCAACCTGTACTCTTAAGCAAACAGCTAATGTGCTAAAAATATTTCCTTCAACCACTGAAGTATCTTAGTTATTAAGCAGATATCTGTAACCTAAAAAAAAAAAATTCTAAAACATTATTATAGCACGTTTTGTTTCAATACAGTTATCAATCATATATATTTCAGTGAAGCAGCATGAGAAAATAGTGATCTGTTGCTGAGAGATATCTATAATTTACATCAATCAGTAATTATGTACATGTATCAGTAATTATGTACATAAATCAGTAATTATGTACCCCCTCCCCATCTCGTATATCTTCTGGAAACACTCCAAAAATTTCACTAAAATACTCCGCCAATATTGTATAAAAAAAATTCTTTGTAAGTTACAATATTGGAAAGTTAGTATCAAACTTCTAAGGCAGAACTACCTAGAGATTTCATTAGAGAGATTCTGACCTTACGTGTTAACAAAATCAAGGCTGGCCCAGCAGGATAAAAGAGCATTTTAAGACATGTAAGGCTGATAAATTCTAACAGGTTCAGGATCTTCATGCTACACTTTCCATGTCTGTGTGCAAAACAAAGTGTAGCCACATTCTCATGATGACCCAGAAGCTCTTGGCTGCTATATTACAGCATTCTGGTTCAAGGCAGCTTTGGGTTTTGGCAAATTACTTTACCATATCATGGGTTTAATGCCTACAAGTCACAGTTCTGGATATTTGCCCCAGATACCTTAAAGACAAAATTATAAAAGGACAATCAAGATTTTCCATAACACACTGAACACCTTTTTTCATCTCTTTGAACTATATTAGAACCTCGAGACTTTGGAATGGAAATACACTCTTGGTTAAATCTCAATTTTGCATTGCCGTTCCACAGCCTCTGTAAATAGTGAAGGATTTTTATGAGGCTTAGCTAGCACTCTTTTAAGTTTATTTATTTTTGATTTATAATTAGGGAAGCATTTACTTGAAACTTATTATATACAACAACTGTCATTAAATTACCAAACATGGAGAGCACATAATAACATTGTGTGTAAATACATATATACACATAATATGTGTGTGTGTGTACATATATATAAAATAAATTGTTACCATAGTTTCAAGCATTCAACTGGCTTTTCACACAGATATCAAGAAGATAAAAATAGAAAGCTAAAATTTGAACCGATAATCCAATACTATTTCATCAAACATTTATGTTTTATTTTCAAGAGACAAAACTCTGATATCAATCTAATGATGTGAATGGGACCTCTATATATTTTCTAGAGACAACTTTTCAAAGATAGGCACTCAATTGCACATGCAAATTGGGTGCATGTAATGCCTGACAGGTTACTACATATTCACACAGAAAGCAAATAAACAGATTCCTAGCCATTTGACTGCAATTGATTTACCATATTCATGATGACATATTTTACACCAGCATTCACATGTCTGTGTTACAATAGGCAGATGAGGTGCATACATGTTAGAAATTTACAGTGAAAAACCTAATCTTTAGCATTTATTTGTCAATCTCTATTTTATTTTTAGAATTACTTGAAAACAAGTGAGGAAAACCAGCAAGATTTTCTGAAAGAAATACTTGGCAACACAGTTCAGGATTAGCTTTTGTCTATCAGTGAGCCAGTTATGAGAAACACACAGTGGTTTTGTGAGCAACAGTAAAGCACTGAACACAAAACAGCAGGAAAAGTAATTTGCAAGCTTATATACATACCCAAAACATCTGGAAAGGGAGAGCATTAATGAAGCAAAGAATGGAAAAAGCCAAGACAATCAGGTTCTTGTACAAAGCATACAGCATGAGGTAAGGTTCTAACAAGCGTAACATAGAAACAACAAGAAAAAGGTTTGGGTCCTGTTGAGGAAGAAATGCAGCAAAAGCACAAAGCTAGTTCAGCAGTTTCTACAAATGGCATGTGTACATATAGAAATTTAACTAATCCACTTGGGACTGATTTTCAGGTGAATGAGATTCAACCATGTACTGTACCATGGAGAGAAAAGTCTTTTTATAATTACAGATTTCTTTGAGGCTTTTAAAGAAATAAATATATCTATTGCACTTTCCTTACATTTAGTTCTAGCATGTCACACATTAAATGTGTAACAGTTATGGACAAGCAAAAATTTCTCTATATACAGAACAAGCTTTCAAATAGGAGAGGAGTAAAACTGTACTGCCCTCCTAAAGCTTTTCGAGTGAGACACTATTTTTATAAAATTTGTGGATACATCGATTTTACACTAGAATACTCAGTGGTAACATTGGCTTCCAATCATTCAAATCCCAAATCTATTTTTAACTGATTCCTTTACAGAAGCAAACTTTCAGTTGATAGGTGTGTGTAGCATTAAGCCCACTGAGACTTCCCGATAATCCTGTAAATCCAGTTCCTCATGGCAATTGCTACTTTTGATTATCACATTGTTTGTCTACGCCTCCTTGAAATTAATTTTGAGTTATCTATTAAGTCAGCCCCAAATAATGGTGCTCACTCCACTCTTTGCTGTGCTATGCACAATTGTGAGCAATATGCACAATACTGCAAACCTATATTGGGTCATCAGAGTTGTTCTCAAAAAAAAGGTTCATTAGTTTCCCAGAAAAAAAGTATTTGGTATTAATTTATCAAGCACATTACCTTTGTACTATGTTAACTCATTGACGTAACACTTATTTAAATAATACTGACATAAACCCCAAAAGTTTAAGAAATAGCCTTCTCTGCTGCAGTTACAACTGCTGCTCACAAACGTGAGCATAACCGAGGGATAAATTAGTAACTCGACTGCCAAGCTGTGTGAGGTACCATGACAGAATTGGGGTGAGTGAAGGAATAGCTTCCCATTGAACCTGGAAGGTAGGAAAGGACTTAGATTAATACAAAACACTTCTGGGGAGCTGTCTTTGCAATAACAAAAAGCCACTTTTAAATTATATTAGATGTAGAAATAAACATGGGGGTCTCAGTCCACGTGCCACTGACTGTTCAAGGAGACAGACAGCAGCTCATCTCCTCAGGGTCCCACAGCCGTGAAGCCAGGAGACCCATTCAGTGCAAAACAAATCAAACCAAGCAAATCCTGGTTTTCACTAATGGGATCAGATTCTATTGCAATGAATACCATTTTCAAATACCTACACCAACACAGAGCCACTATAGATAGTCTGAACAGAAAAAAAAGAAAAAGAATTAGAAAAGAAAAAAAAAGATTAAAAAAAAGAAGAAAAACATCATTTAGTGTTTGCTGAAAGTATGTTTGTGGTTTTTTGTTGTTGTGGGGTTTTTGTTTGTTTTTTTTTTTTTTTTTTTTTTTCCCCCAGTGATTTGGAGAAAAGGCCCTATTATTCTTATTTTATACAAAAGAAATTGTAGGTAGAGAAAGAATTCACTTCCTAGGACCCCTCAGCAGACCAACAGCAGGTACTAGAAAAGAGTTAATGTAACCGAAGTCCCAACCTAATGATTTATCTGACTGAAAATTGTTTTAGGAGAGAATATTATTTGTCTATAAAACTAATAATAATAAAGTAGGAAATGCCAATATAGCTCTCTTAAACCTTTTGTAGTCTATATTATAAGACAGCATGTTCAGGAACATATAATAAAGTTGTTTCAGTAAGGCTGCTGTCTCAGTTCACAACTCCATATGCTGTCAATTGACAAGCAGCTATTCAATCATTTACTTTCTCTTCATTGTCAAGTGTTTCAAATCTCATTTAGAGCACACTGTTCTATTCTTTCTCTGAGAACAGAATGAATAAATTATTTGTGGGCTATTTTATGACACTTACTATGGTGGTACTTCACTGACGCAGTAAAATGATTTTTCACTTTGAAACATCCTGGTTAGGTGAGAAGCTGGAATTATTTGTATTTTCTAGACAGAAAAAATGAATTACAAAGAATAACCACAACTTATCACCAACAGGGGGAGGGGCGTGGCACCGAATTTCAGAAGTGTAGTGTTCAATTCTTTAGAGTAATTACCATAGTACAAATTACATCCAAACTAGAACACTGGAAGCCACAGTACAGGAAATATTGATCAGAACATAACCTTGAAGCTTCTTTTAGAAGTCAGTACTAAGACTCAGGACATTGCTGATGCTGGTCTGTACTGTCAGTACACAGTATTAGTTGGGAAAAATTCTTGGAGCTAGGCTGGGAATGAAAAGAATAGCTCCCCAGTTAAATGTCTATATAAAGGAGACCCTAAAATCTTCTGGGGAATTAGGAGACATAGGGTTGGTTATTTCACAAGGTACCCAACAGCAGCTCCAAAAGTCAATAAAGTACTGCCTGATTTCCATCTGCATTTTCCAAATCTCTGCACTACCACACAACATGCTGATTTTGATGACATACATTACTTTTTGACAGTCTGCACCTTAGTTTCAGCCACAATACTTAGTACTTCTACAAGTCACACTCGAGGCATGCAGAAAACACTGGGGGAAAAAAAAAAAAATCCATCTTTATGAAGCCTGTAAATAACAATATAGAATTCTGTGTCGGAAGCAGCAGCAAACAGCCACTACTGCACAGGGGTCTGCAGTTAATTCAGTAAACAGACAGTCTCCCTTTCTGCCCCTCACCTCTTGACCTGGTGAGCCAGGTCTGCTGTTGGTGGGGCTGGAGGCAGCACGGCAGGGGCTGGCAGGATGAGGAGCAAGAGGATGCCCCTTGTCCATGCATCCATCCTCTGCTGGCATTGCGCTCAGCTCCAGGCACTGGCAGTCACCGTGCTGCAGGCACGGCGTGCTCTGCACTACCTTGGTGAGCCTCACAGCATGCCACCTCTGGCACCCAGCTCTCAGTGCTGCCCAAGGGCTACTTGTTGTCCCCAAATGAGGTGTGCAGGCTGCTGGGATACAGAAGAGGGGCTCATGGCTGCATTGGTGTTGTTCACAGGCTATCGGGTAACAGCAGACTCCCCTCTCCCACTGAGGCTGTCCCTATTTTTAACAGGGAATTGACATCTGCTGGACAAACACGGTGCTTAGTACTTAAGACTAAAATTCAGATCCTTGTTCCAAATTAGACACAGAAGAAAACTGATTCTGCTTGCCCTTGTTTTAGTTACTGGGGTATGAGTTCCTTGGATACAAGATGGGTGATGAAGGAGTTTCCTCTTTATGATCAGGAATTCAATCTTGGATCAAATAAATTTTTCCTGTTAAAACTGACTGATTTACTGCCACAAAAAGTTCTGGTCTAATCACTATTCCTGTCCTGCACCTCACAAATTTAAATTTTAAATGTCCTATTACAATTTTAGAGAAGTTCATTTGCTTTCCTGAAGTTTTTTGCCTTATACATCACACAAGTTTCATAGCAAGCAAACCAGCAATTCACTGAGCAGTTCCAATTCTCCACATTAGTTTGTACATAAAAAAAATCCCAAGGCGCAGGACTGGTGGAAAAGTAGTCTGCAAACACATAACCAAAGACTGAATCAAAGCATACAGTACCTAAAGATACTACGAAGTTGCACAGCTAACCTTTATACTATTACTTCCTAACCTTTATTCCGCACAAAATGAATTTGTAAACCTAATAATATTATTTTAATAGCATTTTTGGTTGACTTTAGAAATTTCATTACACAAACTGAAAAACAGAAATTCCACTATATGGTCTGATATTCTGATTTCTATCTTGAGGTACATTGCAGGTAAGCAAGGGAACAGGATGTAACACTCCTTGTATTTATATTCTTTTGCCTTGCACAAAGGTTTTCCCCATAGCCTTTTCTGACTCCTGATTTTATGTATCTCAGTTTTCCTCCTGACCCACTGCTACGATATTGTTTCCCTCCCCAAATTCCTTCCTGCATGATTTTTGTCCTATAATTTACTCCATGTTTGGAGCACAGACCCTGGAGGTACTTCATCAGTGGATTCAACTATCTCGTTCTTACTCTGGAACTCCAACCTTTTCCATAATGGATTTTCACTACTTGTCTTTCTTAGTCCACTTTTGTGTATTTAGTCTAAGGATACCTTGGAATGACAAACTCCAGTGTAGCTACCTGTACTGTAGATGTGACACTTAGTTGCACTTTCCCAGATAAGCTTGTTTTTCTTTCTGGATAATGAATTTTTACTTACAAAACTGGACAACCTTCAATACAAGACTCGTGTAAAATGACAGATAGATATGTTATGAACCTAGCCATATAGGTTTTTTAATCAGTCTCTTCTTTTCCATCCTTCATTTTTTGTATCAACCTCATCATTAGTTTAAACTGTTGCAAAACTCACAAACTGCGTACTTCATCTTTTTCAGGTCTAACATCAGTAGCTTTCACTGTAATCTTATATAAGATAATGCATATTATTCCATAATATCCATATAATTTCAGGTATTCTGAAACTGTCATTTCTATTGCACCAAAAGAACATTTTTTCAATTTTTATTTACCTTATGGATGGCTACGTCTCCCCACTGAGGCAAACAGCAAAACATGAAACTGAACATAAGCAGGGTAAACCAAAATCAGCACTATATGAAGTTTACCTGGTAGTGATTTTAAAATTATTTCTAGTGCCAAGATTTCTGAATTACGGGAATCATGATTTTCTCACAGCAGAGAGAAGGCTATTTTTAGTTTAGATAAATGAATGGAGAACAGCATACTTTACAGCCAAGTTGTTGATAGCATCATTATAGGTACTTACCTAAGCTTGATCTTGTGTTAGATCGCTCTATTATCGCATGCTTACTGGGGTTGTTTAATACTGAGCGTTTGGCAAGAGAGATGTCTGCTGTGACTCGTGTAATTGATATACTGCAAAAATAAAATACAGAAAAATAGAATGTTTTTTATCTTGCAGGGATGTGGGGAGGCAAAAAACCCGACTTGTTTAACTCTAGAAGATGGCTAAGACTACAGGAAAACAAGTTCTCAGAAGCACAGTATGCTTCGCACAACGTAAGCAGAGAAGAAACCTTCTCTAACTAATCCCGTTAGAAGAACTATTGATAAGACACCCCCTTTTTCTCCACAGTACTGAAATGCAGTACAACCACTGACTGCAAAGCTATATGTGTCTGGGGAGAGGGGAGGCGGGAGAAGGACAGAGATGTGCTGCAGAAATTGGGACTTCTCTGGCGGCTCCAGGCCTGATGTGGTTAGACTTTGCACCAGTATCCAGAGTATGAATAGGATGGTTTCTCCTTTTCCTAATTTTGATTAATTTGTTGAAAGGTACTGAATGACAATCTGGCTTACTTTAACCCTACATATAAGACTTATAGGCATACGCAAAGTTAACAGGTAAAGGTAAGGCTTAGCAGTGGAAACCAGTACAGCCATAGAACTCTTATTTTTATTGCTCAGTTTAGTAGCATTTTTTTTTTTTTAATAGAGTGCAAGAGTTACCTACAATTTTCCAGAAAAATCCAGCAATATGCTGGCCACCTAAAAATGGGGACTGCAACACAGAGAAACATGCAAATGAAAACTCTGGGCTGAGTATCTGTCAGTCTTAGTTTTGTGTTTATGAGAAAAGATGAGCCAAGAAAGAAGTGGTTACTTCCAGTTGCTTGAACTGACCTGCTACATAACCTTCTGCATATTCTTCTTCCTAGGAAAACAGTTAACTTGGTTTGTTTTGCTTTACAGGGTCAAAATGCACCCTTTGGACAAATTCCCTTTCAAACTCTCTGGTCTAATGAGGTTTAGGGGTCACATTTTTCCAGTGCTGAGAGTTAAATCAGACTCATGATATTCCCTTGTTCTTCCTTATATGATATTACTTGCAATTTAAGAGAAGGAAATGGATTTGCTAAGAACAGGGAGGGCTTCTCTCCAGCAAGCACAGTCAGATGCTGTTCATTTGAAATGTGACCAAATAGGTCATTTCCCAGTGAGCTCAACATGGGTATATATTTATCTAAAACCCTACAAAATGTAACAAAGCCAAAAGTTAATATGGAAAAACAGAATTATTTGCACAATACTGATTAGTAACATCATTTTGGAAATTTAGGCATGATTCAATTTAAGCTAAAAACATAACCAAAGATTGTGATTTCTGGCACAGCTCCTCACAGATCATGCCAGTAATATTAAAATGAAACCCATCACGTGATTTGGGGTACTCATTAGTTATCTTTACTTGCTAACTGAATGCTACAAGGTTTCCTAGCTTTTTGTCAGAAAAAGAAAACCCAACAAAAAATAGTCTTCCTACATGTAACAAAAAGTAATTTTTCCCTTTCTCATACCAATTGTAATGAGAGTATTTGTGGATTCATCCTGCCACACTGGATGTAAAACTGAAAATTATATATGCTCTAAAATACTTTAAGACATAATGACACAATAGCTTTCTTCTTTCAACACTCACTATTTCACTAACTTCCAGTTCTGAAGGTACACTTCTAAGATCTGACAACGCTGATTAATGTAAAGAAGGACTACTAAGTGGTTAGTTATCAACACCATCATTCTGACTGAGAAAATCCATCAGGTTAAACTACAACGTCCAGTATCTTAAAGAGCTGAAGCTATTGACAGAAAACCTTGAGCTCTGTTTTGAAAGGTTGACAGCACCAGAACAGATTGAATAGAGTCACTGCTCTGCCAGCTTACAAAATAAATAGAACATTAATTGAAGTTACAAATATTGTAACAAGACTTCTCTGTTTTATCAATTTTTCCACCCAAATGTCAACCCACTAGCACATATTAAACTGGGGCTTGATCCAATAGCAATATAATCATGTGTTGAGAATGCACCTGATGTCTCTAGTCCATGGGTCTATGATGTTTGAATTACATAACATGCGACTGCTTTTACAGATGGATTATCATTTGACATTTGCACTACAATAATGCCTGGAGCTCAAAGATAAATCAGACTGGATCTTGCCTGGAACGCTGTGGGGGACAGGCTGTAACAGCACTCAGATCAAAACCCAGCAAAGTGCAGCACCAAGGGTGGCTGTATTTCAGCAAGCTTGGGGACTGCCCTCTGTTCCCCGTAGCCATTCTCCGACTTCCCATTATAGAGTCCAACACTACTGTCAAAATAAGCTTCCATTTTGAGGGATCAAGAGTTTAACAATCCTATGCATTAGGTAGTCTGAGCCTTGTATCGCTCTTTCCAAGTTTGATGCCACGGTGAAGAACTAGAGCTGAGGAGGAAGGGTGGCCCTCATCAGCTTGTACAGAACCCAGAAAGCTCTGATGATATATCACTTGAAAAATATTTAAACAAAATAACCTTTTAAAAATACACATCTATTAAATTTGTAGATAAATATCTAACATTCAATCTCCAAATTGCTAAAGTCATCAAGAAGACATCCTTTTTCTGCTCTCACAAAACACATGCCCTTGAACGCTTCCCACTGCAACACAGCCTCAGTATGGTCTGCTAAGGAAACTTCCAACCCACACTATAGTCCACTGATGAAGGAATTATCTGCCATTTCTACTTTTCTACAAAAATAATGTCAGTATTTCTTAAAAAAACTGGTATTACCCAACAGGACCTGAATTCAAGGAGATGTGCATTGCAAAGTACTTACCGCCCTTCGAATCTATGTTTTAAAAAATCGAATAATGCTTTTTGCATCATGTCTGTTACCTAGAAGCAAGCAAACAACTAATTAATAAAGACATAGAAAACAACTATATGTAATAAAGATGACAGTAAGCCCTGTATCTGAACAATAAGTCTGGAATGTAATTTATTCTTAATCTGAATTCAGATATGAAATAAAATACAAATAAACATCTATCTAGTAGAATTAATTACTGTCTAGATTTTTATCTATGATATAAATTATGTCATTCAGTTTAACTACCTTTGAACATTTAAATACAAATGAAGCACAATGTCTCTGACAAAATAAAACCATTCACAACAACCTCTTACCTCATATCCCTTCAGAGAAGGCCCCACTAAAACTACTGGTCGCATAGAAGGCACTACATCATAGGGAGGGATGTGCTCTGTCTGCAAAACAGAAAAAGCTTTCAGCATTACAACACCTAGAGAGTCTTACATGTTACTCCAAATATTAGGAAACTCTGAATTTCCAGTGATGTCACCAACACAGGAATCATGGATTCATTAACTTTTCACAAAACCTGGTACTTCAAGATAAGGACATAACAGCTTCAGAGATTTCTTTTGAAAAAGCTTTTCTCTGTCTTTCGGTTTTCTGATTGTTTTCATATTTGCTCTGGATAGCTACAAAACTTGTTCTGGAGACATTTCCAAGTTCCACTCCAGAATTCCTAACTAGTAAATTGAAAAGGTTATTCCCAACAGTTAATGATTTGAAATGATTGACTCTAGAGCTGCGACATCTGTTTCCCACCAAAATTTTAGGTGGGCAAATTATGAGAGAGAAAAATCAAACAAAAAAAGGATGGGAAAAGCATAACATCTCTCTTTATATTCAGATCTGCCCACTGCTTGACAAAACATTGTGACACCATTGCAAATTCCCATGGGAGCACTTACAGTCTGACTTCCACATTTGCATCTGCAATTCACTTGCAAATGAAACCAAAATGACGACTGATGAAGTTAGTATTTCTAGAGAATTTTTGTAAACAGAGCTTGGGATAGCAATCCTTCCACTTTGGGAAGTTCTTGTCACTACCCAAGAATGGATTCTGTTAGCATGATATTCACCAAACTACTTACTGATGTATTGTGTACAATTTATAAAAAGTATTTTAAAATACAAAGATAAAAAGATTGCCTGCTTCCAAAGATTGCATGTTTTTTTTATTATCAAAATAAAATATAAACAAATTAAACTAGGTTTTTTCCTTAATAAATGGCTATTTGATATATATCAACACGAATTAGTCTTATCAGAAAGAGTTTTTTTGTTTGTAATGGACGGTTTGGTTTATCTTTGGGGGGAAAAAAAAAGTAAATCCAAACCCAGAAATATGTGGGCAATATGGAAAAAGGTGTGCCACATCATTTTTTTTCAGATGCTTACATAGTACAAATACATCAGTCAACATCATAGAATACAGTCATCGTTCACTGTTTCAGTACTCAATGTATCCCAAGGTGTTTGGCAATAACATTAAAATAAGTATATACATCCCGAAACACAAAAACACAAAGACTGACATTAATACAGTGACAGCACAAAATGCTACACAAGCAGCAGTCTAAAGCAGTCTAAAACATGGAAAACATTTTTGTGAATGTTTTTCAAAATAATATATCTTGTTTTTTTGTTACCTGTAGCTTCACCAGATAATTAGTAACATAAGAATGAATACCAGTGCCCAAGGCATCATAAGCATGTGAAATGAATTTATTTCACACAGTGCAGAATCTGACTCATCACATTTCAAAAGCAAAACCCTGCAATTATGCTGTACCAGTATCAAAATGCAGCTAATCCTACTAATAATCTGATAAGAGTGTTAGAGACAGATCCTAAGAAAAATTCATTATGGATACGCAAGTGCTTATAGCATGAGCTATATCTGATGCAACAGATCCTTGTCTTAATGTCTCTGGCTCAACTGAAGCTATTCCTGCCAGAAGTTAACTAGCTATTTGAAAATTAGGGAAAGCACAGAAATTACCTTATTTGATGGAATATGGAGTATTTTTAAAATTTCTTCTGTTGAAACAGAAGCATTGTTTTTTTCTCTAATCTTTACAGCTTGAAGTAATGAAACCATCAGCAGAAAATTGAGTACAAGTCACCTAATGGAAGCATGAAAGTTCTTTAATTTAGCATTAGAGTATCTAATATTTTTTAAGGGACTGGAACTGAACTGTACAGCTTTCACGTGCAGATTCAAGTTCAAACATGAACTTAGAATAAAAACTAGCATAGTTCTGCCCATACAGCTTTTGCTCAGTGATTTGACTATGTAGATTAGTTTGGGATGCCCATCCAATATTTACTGTAAACATCAGTATTATGAAGACCACTATAACCAGTGATGAAGCTGATATGGAAGAAAAGAGGCACCACAGAATCACAGAATAGTAGGGGTTGGAAGGGATCTCTGGAGATCATCTAGTGCAAACCCCCTGCTAAAGCAGGTTCATCTAGAGCAGGTTGCACAGGAACATGTCCAGGTGGGTGAATGAACAGAGAGAAGGGATTAGCCACCATCCAGGTGAAAAGTGATTCATCTAGAAGCTGCATCTTCAAAAGATGCTTATGCAGATAGCAGTCAATACAAGTCAATATGTATTATTCTTCCTCAGCATTTATATTTGGTTATAAATTAGATTAAGTAAGAAATAACTCAGAAGCAAGAAACTGCTGCTGATTTCCACAGTGGGCTTGTGAATGACATGGTACTTAACAGACCCTACTGAAGTAAATACTGGTGACTTGGGAATTGAAAAGTATCCAATATTACTTAAAAGAGTTTGAGAAGAAAAGATAAAAATTTTTATTTACTAAACATGAGAGTATCCATAGCATGGGCAACAGTGTCACTTGGCACTGTAAGCACTCTAACCGTCTGTTATTATCTGTAAATTGAAAAGAGTGGTTGAAAACAAATTAATAAGAACTAGGAAGACTAAAGATTTAAAAATGAAAAAATAGAAATGTGGTATTTCACTGCATAGTTTGGTTTTTACCTAATGTGTTGATAACTATAGAATTATGCAGTTGGCATCCTGTTAGAGCAAACGACAACACATTTCTAGGATCTTTGCTGAAATAAGTTATCTGGGTTATCTGTGTAGAGACATGGGCTCTCCTGGGAACCACCGGTACCACTTCCAATAGCTGAGATACTAAAAAAGTCTGACTGATGGATGGCAAGAACATTTGGCTGATAATTTATACATGACAACAGGAAAACCTCAAAGTAAACTGTCAAAACAAGTCTGTGGTTTTTCCACTGGTCTTGTTCTGCAGATTTTGCACCTAGTGAATTAGAAGTTTAAATACGGACTACATCAAAAATACAACAGTTTTGATTATTCGTTTTCTAAGTACAATCTGAATATCTGATTAGATTCCAATAATGATATCAATGGACTTGAGTTATAAGGAAAGAAAAAAATCAAAATCTTAAGAAAGACAGAGATAGAAAAAATAGGACTGACTAGAGAGGTGCATTATTAGAAATTGTTCGAAAAAAATTTCTCAGTTTTGGAAGGGCAACTAAGCATGCCCTATTATTCCACCAAAAAGGATAAGTACTGTAACAAGGATTTTACAGATGAGCTGAATTTGGGACTGCTTCTTTTCTTGTATGGAATCCACTAACAGCTTGACACTTTTCTACCTTAATTCTAGAATAGCTGCATTATTAATCTGAGGTAATAATGCTAATGATGCCAGTGGCAGGATAAACACAGGTAATAATATAAACTTACCGATTTCTGCTTCTGCTTAGCTACAGCAGCATGGAAAAGAAACAAAGAACAACAAAGCATGCATGTTATTGGCTTGTCAAAGGACGCAGACAGTTAACAGGACTAGAAATGTGACGCAGTGCAGGTGAGCAGGTGGACAGATGGGAGCTTGGAAGTCGGTGTTACCTTCTTAAAGAAGGGCATTCTTTTCTCTTTGGAGTGGGGTGATGTTACACTGTTTGCACTGGGTTTGGGGGAGCGGTGGTTTGCTGGAATATCATTTTCTTCTGCATCTAAGCCAGTGGCATCTATGTCTATAGCTATATACAGACAAACAATTCAGAATTATCAGATGACAGGGAAAGTAAAGACAGGTTAAAAAGGAAATAACAGGTAAAGAAAAATAAAACTGTGCAGAGTCATAACTAAAAAAAAAAAAAAAAAAAAAATTAAAAGAAAACCAAAACCAACAATGAGTATAAAATGCAATAACACAAAGGAAAAAATTTAAAGGAGTGGTACACATTAGGAAGACAGAAGGCAACCTGTAACAGCTACTACAACGTCTTCTGATCCCCTTTTACACAGCTGCTACATACATACACAGAATTACTCTCACAAAACAGAGCAATGGCCAAGTTTGTTCTTGTTACACCAGCGTTAATCCAAACTAGGCCAGTGGAAGAGAGAAGACTTTCACCAGTGTAAACAACATAACTTGGCAAACAACACTGCAATTATTTTGTAGTGATGAACAGTAACTCAAAATGAATATCATCAACTGAAATTTGAAATGTCACTGTCTACAGGAAATTAAGAAACAGAAGAAAAATCACTTTTGTGGACATCAGCCTGATGTGGTGCTGGCACAGTATCTACATTTATCTCAGACTGGACTACAATTGGCACTTTTAGCCATTTGAAATAAAAATGCACAGTAGTCATAAGACATTTATTAGAAAAATATAAAAACAGACCTACTAATAGTGTAAACTAAAAAGAATGGGTAGCAGAAGACAGGAAATTGATCCCAGCTTGTCTCAGAGACCTGGATCCTGTTGTGAAGAGTGAGGATATAGGCAGGGCAAAATGGAAGTGAATGCAATAAAGCACTGCTGTACAACCTCTACAGCAAAAGAATATACAGCACACAACACTTGTACCGTAAACATAAAATATTTACCCTCTTTAGCAAGTAAGTAAGAAGAGTTTAAACAAAAATCATGAACTCAAAAATACATTTTCAAAATGCAAAGCCATGTTATCCTGAATGCTGAGTCCAGCAGATACCTTCTAACTACATCTGAAACAAAACCAAACCAACCAGCCAAACAAAAAAGCTTTCTAGTTTACAATACTTAATCCTGATCCTAAGTAATGTATTAAATTTGTCTTCAGAAACCATCTACACACATGAAACCCACAAACATGCTGTACAACATCACCCTTGTGCATAAAGATCTTACCACCTCTTGACACACTCTGGTAGCACATGCTTATCTTGCTATGCCATTATGTCAAACTGAATCTAACTCTAAACAGATACATGAGCAGTATCATCTATCCAAACCCACAATTAATCACTGCAAACTATTATGAATTCACCTTAGTGGACCGCTTTCACTTGCTTGATGAGTGGCATGTACTACTAAATTATGCAACACAAGTTTCTGTTGAGTCTACGTGCAGCTACTGATTTAAGAGATACACGGGACAGCGATCTCCTCTGTTAGAGTAAACTATATTTTCCTATTTGAATTATCCACAGATCTAATGCCATGGTGCTTGACAATTCCTGAGTTACAGAACTGTGCTTTTAAGCCTCCCTTTCCAGGAAAGCCTGAGAGTAGATCTGCACCCTGTTTCTATACTCCTGCTCCTGCCACAGAAATCACACAACTTTTTTTCTAGCAAACACTGTTCCTTCATCCTCTTAAGTATAAAAAGAACGTATTATCTTTTCTTGAATACAGGCCAGCACAGATGCTATAAATCACTCATGATAAGGCATATTAAAACTCCTTCAGCTCTGTATTCAACTAAAATAGTCAGAAAAGACAAATCGGGACCATTAAGTTTTTCCTGTAAAAAAGAAATGCAGCATTTGATCAGCTAGGTATCAGAATTTCTTTTTCATTCTCACTCTTCTCACTATGCAACCTCTTCCATGATAGCTCTTTTACTGTTAATTATCTTTAGTTCTGAGGGTTTTTTTCCAAAGTCGTTTTAACCATTAACCTCACCTGTTTTGGTGGCCTTATTATTACTAAATAATCCATCTTAATTTGATATAAGTGGTTATGAGCCTCCTTTTCATTTGTTTTTCACTGTTCATTCGTCTTGTTTTGGATTTTTTGGTTCTGTGGCACCAGTTTGTATGTTAAAAATAAATCCCTGACTTGAAGTCAAAAAATGAAGTTAACTTACTCAGTTAAAATCTCTTCAACTCATTAAATAATTTATGTATTTGTCATTTATTATATTTTCAGAAAGCAGAGGCATGGGAACTGTACTTCAAAGTCACTTGAGTTCTTTTGTTAAGTCACAAACTATGCCTCTTTATACCCTTCTTGGGATGTCTTAAGATGATAAGTAAAAAAACCCAAAAAACAACAAACCCCTGCAGATCGAAAGTCTTAAGATCACAGAATAAGCTAATGTGCACTATTCATAAATATTCTCCAATATATATCTTCAATATAACTGAATAAACTTTACCAGATTTTCTTCATGTTTCTGAAAACTACTGTCTGAAGAAACAATTCAATGCAAGGAAAATTACAGGATATTTAGCAATCAGAATATTTAGGTTACCAACTGACTACTTGTTCTCTTAATTCTAAATTCTGTGCAATATTATGGGAACTTCATATATACTAATCTCCAAGTGTTTTTAAGATACAAAAGAATATGTCAGCGTTTCAAATGCTCTGACTATAAAATGACAATGTAAGTCTGTGGACAGTTTTACTGCAAAAGTGCTGTTCTTGAAAGAGTTGGCCTTAAAGATAAATGTGACAGATTAAAACCATTGTAAAATAAAAGATTGAAGTGTATTCTACAGACTTGCAATGGACATGTCCTAGTAAAAGAAAAATATATTAAAAACTTAAGTGCAAGTTTGATAAACAAACTGCAATTGGAATAAAGTTGGTTGTCACAAACATCCATGTTTTCACAAGAAAGACAGATAGATTTGTCAATTAATTTATATCAGCTTGATTGAATCTCTCTGTCTCTCTCTTAATGTCCATGTAAACACTTTAAAGTCTTCAGGATCATTTTAATATGCCTGTCTGTAGACCAGGCTCCACATAAACTAATATGGCTGGAAAATACATATCTTTGCCTCAGTAGACAAGGCACTAGAAACACTCATCAATATTTTTTGATTTGGGGTATTCAAAATGGTACATTTTCTACCTCAGAAGACAATAAAACACCCAGCAATGCAGTAGCTGAACTTAGAATTTTGTAGGTTGTTGGTTTGGGGATTTTTTTGTAATCTTCCACTATGCTTTTTTCAAGGAGCTAATGACAGTTTCCTCCAACAACTCACCATGTATTTCCTTCATACCTCTTGAATCCAACCTAAATAAAGTTAAATCTGTCTGTTGATGTATTAAATATGAAACAGTATTTGAAAAATATGTCACAAAAAGCAAAAATAATCCAGTAGGTTAGAACTGTGTTAGGCACATCCTCATTATCAGAACGGTGAAACTCAAAGTTCCTGTGACTATAAAATAATGCCATTCTTGATGCTACTGAAGAAATCTCTTGGGAATTTTTATTCTTATTGCTTTTCTTTCTCCTATACCAGATGGTATGTCTTGTTTAGCAGGAGTACTCAGACCAGACCAAACCTTTAACTATCCTACTGCAATCCAGTTTCATCATTTTATTATGGTTTTGCTGTAAAACACCACGGTAAAAGCAACGAGGGAATTTTGTGGATTGATAACAGCCCTATCATTGCCTGAACTTGCTGGTATTGACCCCAGTACTTCAAACCTACCCACACCAGCCTTACAGGGCAATACAACCACCCAATTTTATACCTATGAAGTATAGGGAATAATTAAAAATGGACTAAATGTATATAAAATTTCAACAGATTAGGTGCATGAGTCTAAATCAAAGGGTTTGTGACCTACTCACCAGATGATGGAGGCGTCGATTTTCTGGAACTAGGAACGATGTCACCCAAACTGGATGAAGAGTTTCCTCCTGATTTACTGGAGTAAAGCAACAAATTAGTTTGAAGTTTCATAGCTTTCTCAATATTAATTCTAGTTCATTACCTGCCTTCTCAATGAGCTGTTACCTGAGAGATAAACAGTATTTCTGACAGTGGTATAAAATATACATCTTACACAAAATATGTTTACATTTTGAGGACTGAGGAACTGTAAACATCAATCATGTTCCTTGTTCTTCTGTGCAACTTCATTTTGCTGCAATTGCTCTCACTTCTTCATGATCTTAATGTGATCCAATTATTAGTACGGCTACTGATATATAATTATTAATATTAAGAATTACACATTAATAATTACTATAATTAATCCTACATAGTACTAAGACTAATTCTTAAGCCAGTGAGTGTATCTGCTTCCTTTAACAGAAGAGTTATTAATAGCTTCCCAATGAAAATGATAGTGTGTTAGACTAACATCTTTTCAAATTAATGAAAGCCCATATTCTTTTGCTGTATCAATACAAGACAGCATTTAAGAAAAAAAAAGTTGCTCAAAGAAAGATAATGTAGCCTAGGGATCTGTCAAGTTCCACTTTGTGGAAACCTCCAAGTTGTGAAAATGAAACAGTATTTTTAGTCATTTTATTTCAGTTACTATAAAGAGAAAAGCACTAAAAAAAAAAGTAAGAAAGGCTACTTCACTCTTCAAATAATTCATGTGATAGTATTAATATCCACATTCTCCACTGTAAATATTAATAAGCACTAACTAAATGCATTTGTGGCATAGGACAGTGTTATCTCCAGTAAGAAGTTCTGGAGAATGGAAGCCTTTACAATTTGAAAAGGGACAGAATCACTAGGTCAGATTTGGCTGTATCAGCACTGTCAAGAGAAGAATAAGCAACCTGACATCCTTCTGCTGAGGACAGCATGCTCACAGAAAAGGCATTTCTCAGCTGGTGAACATGGCTGAGCACTGCAGCACCCTGGTCTACTCCCAGGGTAGACGTACCCTTCAAACATCACTGCCCTTCCTCTTGAAGAAAGAAAGCCTTTCTGGCTTCCCCCTTACTGGAAATATTTGTTTCCTATATACCCCTAAAGGGAAGCAAGTGGCATTAGCTTCCACATGTGTTAATGTTTACCAGAAAACTACTTTATTAAGAATTCTGCAGTAAATGCCGTTATTATCATCTTGCAGCACGGTTCAATACATTAAAATACCGACTATTTTTATGTAATGATGTCTGCAGAGATAACAAATGACTTGACATGAAACTTCCATCATAAAATGCAGTATTCTTAAAAGCTGTATTTGCAGACAATGAACTTGACAAGACCAAAACATTTTTTCCCTGCTAGCTAACTTATACGCACTGGCTTCAGCTTAGAAATAAGTTAACCTTAACATTTTCTGTCATTTCTATTGCAAAACATGAAAACAAGAAACAAATGCTAAAGAATTTAGAGAGATCAATTTTTAAGTCAAAAGTTGTGCTTGCACATAGTAAATGCTGCCATTTTTAATGATTTTTAGTTATTACCTGGAGTAGAATTTTCCTTGTTTTGCCTTTTGTTCATGCTGCAGCCTCATGTTTTCTAGTTTGACTGGGCTTGGTATGAATCCTATTTCACAGCCTTCTTTTACCAACCGTCCTATCCACCAGTCATTATTAAATTTCTAAAGGTAAAAAAGAAAGGAAAAAAAAAGTGATGTACTAAGAAATTACTGTATCTAGGATCATTTTATTATTGTTTTTAATTTGCAGCTAAGCCATTTTATGCAACTCTTCCCTGCAGTTAATTACTGTACTATGTTATCATAGCAATGAAGAATTGTGGCAATATTCAGAAATATATTAAAATAATTATACTTTGCAAATTATTAAACTGCTACAGTACTTAAGCAGCAACCTTCCTTCATAGACTTCCTGGTTCTCCCTGGCTGCTATTTCCATCCATTCCACCACTGTTATTTTCTTCTGCTTCACAGTCTTTCCCTCTCATACATAAGAGCTGCTTTTGTTCTCTTGTGATGTTTCTCCTTGGTGGACACCAGAGATTACTTCTGATGTGCTCCTAACCGCTGCAACAACTTTTTACAGCTCTGTAATGATCTTTTTTTCTTCTTATTATATTTAGTTCCCTACATACGCTTCTCAAACACCCCCGCTTCTCTGAACTCACTAACATTTTCTGAAATACGAGTACATTCTGCTTCTTATATATTCCCTACTGCATACAGATCATGTGATCTGCATCTTAAACATATCATGATAGATTCAGAAGGAATGGATATATTTGGATAACCAAGAAAAGGTGATAATTATACAAATGCACAAGTCCAATTAACTGAATTTCAGCTAGACGAAACGAGATAATGATTACTCTAGTTTAATAATATTTATTTATATACATACACACACAGAGGGGGTTTTGTTTGTTTTGCAGAGGTCTGCAAAGCAGAACTATTTGCTTTTTCCTTTATAATTTATTCACCCTTTTTTTATGAGAATAGTTCACTGTTATGTATGGCCCACCAAGAAATACTCTAGGACTTCCATGGGATTAACTACCGTGCAATATGATTTTTGGATAATTTGTATTATTTATGAAAATATAAGAGAACATATGAATGGGACAAGAAGTTGCATTCTTGCATCTGAAGCCACGCACCTAGGTATTATAGTGCCTGTTTAATGATTTAATAAGTAGTTTTAATAAATGTAGGGTTAGGAGCAGAACATGTAAAATGTGTGGGCTCCCATGAAAAGGAATTAATTTCATTGAGAATAGAAACGTTGGAGGATCAGTGATACACAATCTAAATTGCAGTATTAGACTTAATTTTGGCTACTATAGAAATGCTGTGATGCTTGAAACAAACTTTAAGATATTTAGCTAAGAAAAATTAATGATTAAAATAAATGCACTTCTAAGCTCATAGAATGCAAGAGGATCTATAACATTCATCCAATGAACACTTTTATGAGTAAAAACACCAACAATTAATATGAGCTAATCTGGAATAGCAGTTTCTCAAGGCTGCATTAGACTGAAACACATTATTAAAACAATAAACTCTCATTGCAATATGCTAATTAAAGATATGCACAGGCATCTAAAATACGTTGTAGGATAAAATAGGTAGAGGAAGCCTATAGCAAGTGAGCCAATGGAGACTGCCATTATAAGGATCTGCTTTATAGTATACATGAAGTCTGCAGAAGTAATATTATTAACTTAGTAAAAGGAAAAGATAGATAATTTAAAAGCACCGTTAAATTAAATCTGAACAGACACTACTTTTTTTTTATGCTGCGCAGCATAACAGACCACTACACAACATTAATTTTATAATAATTGATAGAAATGCTAAATGCATAGGAATTTTTTCTTCATAAAAAAATATAAAAGCATGTGGAATTCACTCCTGCAAAGTCTCAAAGCTAAATCTGTGTCACTAGATGAAAAGAAGGATAAAATACTTTTATAAGTAAGTAATACCACAGTTAATAATTTCAAAATTTCAAAAAGCAATAGCGGAAAACTTGGTAGCGAGGTGTCCAGCTCTCAAAATGCTGTCTGGGATGAATGGTTCTCTGTAATTCACCTGTGCTTGCAGTACCAAGGGAAACAAGTATGAATTATATGCAAAGCAGAATTATGGCCATTCATCAAAGCCTCAAAAGATTCAGGAGTGATTATGATGCAGAACATATTTCTTCATGCAAGAAGGAATTCTTCATCTTTATATGTAATGAGATTTAATGAATGTAACCTAATAACAAACATAAATTTCCCTCATACTTAATCACGGCAGTACTTTTCACCATTACAGTCTGAACTAAAGTTCTTCTTGTTTGAGCCCTCTCAGCAGCACAAATTGGAGAATGCTCCTTGCAGATATGAGGAGGACAGCATTGATCCAGTATGGCATTACCATGCAGGCAATAGTTACCAGGGATTAACTTAAATTTCTTTTTTTCTAGCAACCAGTTAGGTATAAAATATAAAAGCAGCACTGCATTATATAGTCAAATATGGCTTTTTAATCTGCATAAATAATCAAAGTTTAAACATTTCCATTCTCCCAGCATTAACTACAGGGAGCACCAAAGTTATGGAAGGTGCAATATCTGGTGGGATACAGATCCCTGGAGAGCAAGTGGGGGCATGGCCATGGAAGACAGAAGGGGAAGAAGCAGCTGTGAGGAGAACGGCCCGTGCCTGGGGCACTCTCCTGAAGAGGTTACACTTGCCCAGATGCAACAGCTGCTGTCAGATGCAGGACCACAGAGTCCATGTCCAAGTCAGGCTTCTTGTGGGTCCCTTTCCCACCTCTCCACCCCAGTGGTGTGCTGGCGTGGGAGCAGGGTCCCTCAACAAACCAGCTCTGGCCTAGTACTGCTAGGCAATCAACTTTCCTTAACTGCTTAAAGAGAAAACCGGATATTTTAAAGGGAAATTAGCACAGAGTAGCTCTTCTATGAGACCTGAATCTGCAAGAACATTTTCATCTATTTTTCCATTCCTCGGTGCTACATGCAGCCACAGCTGTTACAACTCAGCTGAGCTAAGCTTCCTTTCAAGGCATTTCTGGAGATCCAGAAAAGTTCAGGAAACTTTTTCTTCCTCATTTTCTCCTATGCATATTTACATCTTGAGCCTAAGTTGTGCTGTGAGCAAAAAAGCATAAAATTTAACAGCAAATCTACTAACAAATCTGCTAAAATCTGTGTTTCTGGTTCATATGGAAACAGAAGTAAGACTTGATGTGAAGTTGGGGATTACCATCTTGCTCAAAATGATTCCTTCAAATTGCAGATGGAATAAATAGATGACTACACAGAATAATTTAATCTAACCAAACTGAGCTGTATTTTCCAGTGCTTCCAGAGAAGCTGGTGACTTTCTTTTCCCAGAACTCTGTGCCTCTTCATCTTTACTTTCGTCACAAGACCAAGCAGAGCAATCTTTCGCACTATCATCAGACAGAAAACATATTTCACTGTATGCAGTTTAAATCCAAATTATCCCTTTTTTATGTGTTTAATATATATGGAAAATGATGATCATTAATCATCAGTATGAAGGTATTAAAAGCTCATTTCTTGTATTTCCTTAGTGTCTGTCCACGGCACTTCTATCTGTGCATTAGGAATGTTTCTTACTTCCACAAAGCTGCTGCACTAGCAGAATCATCATGTATCGTCAATCAACTCGTGGGGCATTTTTCAACAACTTCAAATGGGGCAAAGGTATAATTTCAAATGAATGACTAAGCAGTTCTCATCCTTAAGCTAACTTTCTAGTTCTTCCACTATACATTTTCATTTCCAGATTGACCATTTTGTGACAAAACACAAAGGAATATGAGCAGAAGCTGGGAAATCTTGTAAAAGGAGAGAATCATTCAGAGGAACAGCAAGCTACTCAAGTATGACTAGATGAGAAAGTTATAAAGTTATTTGCTTTGGATTGTCTTGCAAAGAGTGGAGAAAGAAAACTACTTTAGTTGTTCGCAACTGTGAAAATCAAAAATTGTCAAAGCTAAACTACAGGAAAAAAAGAAACCAAATGTAGCAAACAGAAGTGCCTTTTCTGACAGTTGCTATGTGCATCTTGAAACATCACATCAGTTCTTTAGTATGTAATTGTTAACAAAATACTGTCTGTGTCAGGGAAGTAACTTCAGTGAAAAACAAGAGACCTGAGGATCTGAGGGTTAACTGAGATTCAGTCACCCAAATAAAAGAGAATCAATCCCTGGCTGCTGAATTACAATGAACTCTCAGGGTACTACAGTGGTAAAACCCACAAATGTTATGTCATTGAATAAGCAGACATAGATTTTTAAAGCTCTAAATAAGTGATTTTTAGCAGAGAAGAAAAGCACTTGCTTTCCAAACTTCATTAATTTGATTGTAACGAATTTGTGCCATTGCTTTTAGAAGAATAGTATTTCAAAGAACATTCATGTCCTTATACACAGTTACCTTATTTATATAACATTTGTATAGTGCTATGACAGTGGAAGTCTTATCTTTACATTAATAAATATCAGCATTATTACTCAAACCCTTAAAGAGAGATTCATTTATTCCTCTAGCTTTACTTACTTCTTTAACATGAAGAAAATCTTTAGCCTCAAATGAGATGGCCATGCCTGGGACAGGAACGTCGTCATCGTGAGCTGCACTGTACCCAACATTTGTCCGAACTGCAAATGCAACAGGTTTTGTCTGTAAACCAAAAGAAACAGTATGAAGATTCCCCTTGCAAACACATACATATGTACAAACGTACACACAAAGGATGGCTTCACTAAGTTACCTTTTAAAAATAATAAAAATTACTGAGAATTCTAAAAGCATCCACATAAAACATCAGAATGTGTTATTTAATATCAACACATTCAAAAGGAATATAAGATTTATTTTTCTAGCTACTGATGTTCATTTGGGGTAAGTCAAATCAGTAATTAGAAATCATAAACCAGTTGAAAATCCATCCACTATGCTCAGCCTGCCGTTCCGCATGCCCAGAGCTATGGAGAAGCACGTGCCAGCCCCCATGTAGTCTTCAGGGAAATCACAAATTAGGAGGAATGGTGCCAGCAGCTGCCAGTGACCCCCAAAGCAAGACATCTCACTGCACAGCCATTCTGAGAATGTGGTACCATGCCCTCATATTGTTAGGTCATTACCAAATACCAACCACAGAGAGGTTTGCTGGTTCTCATAGTTCATACCACAACCTATACTCGATATCAGTGAGTTACAGGATTTTCACAAGTTTTATTTTCAACAAGTAGCTTCAGGAAGAGTTAGTGGCTGCCCTGACCCCACGGCTGCCCTCCAGCCTCCTGTATAGCTTCTCCTTCCAAGCTCCAGCGATGCTGAACACCTTTCTGCACAGGTAGTTAAGAAGGTAGCAGAAGCTGACATCCAACTCATCCCAGCCTATAGCTATAGTGAGCTTTCTCTTCTCAGAGGTATAATCAGAACACAGGAGAACAACCTTCATTCTGGTTTGTTCTACAGCAAACAACACCTTGAGTTTGCTCTCCAGACAGAGGATATGACATAGTATCCCTAGGACCCACAGTTGTCCTACCTGAGGCTAAACTTTCAGCCCACCCCAAAACCCTCCACACTGCTCTTATGATCTAGTATGAAGTCCTTATACACTAGGGCTGGTAAAATCTTTTTAAAGACATCAGCTGAGTCTCAGAGGTGCTCACAAGTGAAGGAATGACACGAGGAAGCTATGACATAACTTTTAATCTTAAAATACACTAAAACTTCTACCAGACAACAATTTTACCTTCATTGGTTGGTATCCATCATCACTTTGGCTTAACTAAAAACTAGTATAATTTACTGAGATGGCAAGCAAAGAAAAGTATTTTATTTCCTCTGCAAGGAATTGCTTCCATTTATTCCCAAAAAAAAGAGGATACGAAAAAGCATCCCCTACTTCATGACAGCAAACCTGAACACCTGAAACCAAAAACTGTGCTATATTTTTCTGATTAGCAGAAGTCTCTGCCAGGATTACTCTGACAACTTGCATCATGCTAGAGGACAGCAACCTGCCACATTAAAATACATGCTAAAATAATGAAGGAGTGACAGAAATAATTCTAAAGACAATATCATGCCACGTGGCCCGGAAAGGACAGCTGGAAATAAAGGGAGAGAGGTTTCCCTGCTGCTTAATTTAGGTCGAATGTGCTGTAAAAGCCACGGGGTTCCAATAAAGCAGATTTTAAAACTCCTTAAGTAGGCCTGTATTTGAATGAACTACTGCAGTCAAACAATTTACATCTAAGTGCATATTCTAGGCAGGCTTTTTAATTTAGGAAAGAAGTTATTGTTTCTCCTTCTAACAGTGAGGTCAAGAGAATCTCTGTGTCCAGAAGCGAAACGGACAATTTCAAGAGAAATACATTTTGGAAGGGGACATCAGAATGGGCTTCACACCTATGTGGTATTCTGGATCTGAGTATTTATGCTCAGAAAATTATCGTAAAAGGACTTCATCCTATCTGTTCTTTCATCTGGAATTAGTCGAAAAATCTTAAGAATCTTAAAGGTTGGGTAGAAGGGGTCTAAAGACTGACACTGGTACTATTTAAATAGGAACTTATTTAAACTGGAAAGCCTATGACAGACTGAAAAATTAAATACAGCTGAATATATTTATGAGTTGAGATAACATATCTCAAGAGTTCAGTGCCTTTCTTGGCGTTTAAGTCACGAATAGAATATTGCGAATAGTTGACTGCTTTCTTTCTAGGTCACCTGTTCTAAAAAATAAAAAAAATTACAAATTAGAGTACTATGTGAAACACAGTAATAAAATAAATAGACTGTAATTTTTAATGTGTTTGCTTTATTTCAACAAGAAAAACCCTATTGCTGTTGGAACATGCTTGAGATGTTACTCAATAGACATAGGTTATATAAACACCATCATTATATTTGCACTGTGCAATGGAAAAAAAGTTCAAAGCAGAAATTATGTTTAAAAATACAGACAGAACTGAAAACTGGATCATATTCAGCCATTAACAGGAATAATATATAGAAAAAGATTTATAATAAGGAGGAATTGGTTAAGATGAGCTTAGTAGATGTTCTTATTAGCCAACAACCTATATTTGGAAATGATAGCCACAATTTTTTTATATATATATAAAAAAAAAAAACCACAGTAAAAACCCACAAGAGCTGTCTGAACTCATTGTGTTGGGTATCTTTCTTATATCCTGAACTCTTCCAGTGTGCTGCAAAAGGAGTTTAGGCACGTTTCAAACTTCTGACCTCCAATTCAAGAGAAGGGTATGTGAATGCTAGGCACATATGGCCTTTAATAAGCCCATAGTTAACTCACTTTGTCATTACTCAGATAACTGTTAGAAGGCCATCAAGATATGATTATGCATCCATGATTACATTTCTGAAAATAGGCATTTATGACAATGATCATCCCACCTCAAAAATTTGGTAATTCCTCCACATCAACTTAAAAACCTTTCAGTGTTGATGCGTCAGACATGTCCACTTACTAGCAGCTCAAATTCATACCTAACTCAGCTCCTCTACAGTTCACTCTGCTACCAGCACCACACAGGCACCAAATTTAGTGATAACATGTGTCTTCTTTAAAAATGAAAGATAACATAAATTACTGGGTTTTAATTTTTCTAGGAGAGCACTCAACTTCCTTAAATTTAATAATTGCAGAGTTGATGCTTTCTATGCTATTACTCATTTCAATATTGAAAATACAGATACAAATAAGCACTGAATTGTCAAATCTCCTAAGCAATACTTCATCATTAAATAGCAGACCATGTAATAAATCATCCATTGTTGTTAAGAATGTTCTTTTTGCAAAAGCATAGTAAACTCTCATTGTAGAAATGTATCTCAGAACAAGAACAGAAATACAATCTTTGCCAAATACTAATAGTGGGGGTAATATGCTTGCTTATCCATTCTCACATTTGCTATATCCTCTAGCAAATATAAGAAACACCCAGAGTATTGTGAATTACTCCTAATAGTATCAGTGGATGGAAGATTTCAGGCTGACTAAAGACTTGAAAAGCTATGCTTCATTGCAACAAAAACACATCTTTAGCTAGTTAATGTCCTTGACATACTTCTTAGAAGTGATCTATAACTTCCTATTAGAGGGCAACACTTGACTATGCAAGAGAAAAATGGAAACTACACCAGAACTATCTTAACACAGAAGATAAGTAGCAGGTAAAAAATACTCTTAAAAAATTAAAGTAGAACTCTTAGTAGAAAAACAAAGCAGAACATTGAGCTACAGATATTCACAGAAACAGTATGTCCCATTTTAAATACTTATACTGGTAGAAATGGAGACTTGATTACCATGGGAATAGACTACAATAAATCATCTAATTGAATATTTAAAACTAATTAATTTCTAAAAGCTAAATGCTAGTCTTTTTACATAAATAAATAATTCTGAAAGTTACAGAGAACTGTCAAATTAACTACTTTGTCTCTTCTTGAACTACGCTTTCTTGAACTAAAAAAAAAATCCAGTTATGTAATGAAGGCCTTGTGTAAAAAAAGCTAGTTGTTTTTTTTTCTCCCCCTCTCCTCTTTTTTTTTTTTTTTTTACAGATGCATATCTGTATTTTAACATATATCTAGCATTTGCTTACATATTCTACAGTTCTAAAATAAATTAGACTGGGTCAAAACAGCAGTTAAGCACTTTCTGTTCATTCTCTAAATCTCCACGAAAATGTGATGGCAGTTTAGCACTCAGTTAATCCACAGGCTGAACTACAAGGACAGATGCTCCCAGATGTTAAACATTTCATCTCTCTCATGAACAACACTGTAGCCTGAAAGAGTTCACTTAACTTCAGAATGTACATTTTCACCTCATTTTCATCTTTTCCCCATAGAAATACAACATTCAACAGAGTAAATAACCCCACAAGGAGAACAATAACCAGACCATGAACATTACCATCATCTGTACCACTAAGGCAGCAGGGAACACACTCTGTCGTGGGGTTATTAATGAGCCAGTTTCAGTTTCTGATTTCAACTCTGAATATAAATAAACAAAACCTTATCCAACAACTGCTAAATCAACTTTGAATGTACAGTTTTGATAACAGGTATAAATTAAAAGGGGACTATTAGACCTTAATTTATTTTTTTTTTCCCCTGTCTGGATGTCACTTCCTTTTGGTTCACAAGTTACATTCACTTTGTACATCTTCATGCCAACCCTCGTTACTAAGTCAATACTATTTACAGTATTACTATAGTCTACTACTTATATTTCCTCACCCTTGTTATATGACTAATATGTATTGAATGCATACACGAGCATTTGCACATTGTATCTGTCTCAGGCAGTCTGTCCCTTTAAACTAGTTTACACCTGCTTGGTTGAATTAGCATTCAAGAAATATTTCACCAAATAACAGGGCACAATAATAAAATTTGTTTTCTAGTAATCTACTTAAGACATGATAGGACCCTTTTTTTCCTGTAACTCATTCCAGATTTTTTATGCTGTGCTACAAACCCAGTGGATGCAGACCCTGGGGATACAGGCAGAGGAAGCAAATTTTCTGACACAGAATTTGCTCACAGAACAGGTCATCTCCCTCACGGCCACTAATTTTGGCAATGTTGCTTGATAATCAAGGTATTTCTATTCCCCATCCACTACCATAATGTGGAAAAACAGATGACAGCTTTCTCCAAACCATTTTCATCTACACTTGAGGTCATCCTATGTGAAGCATTGACTCTAGGGCTACAGAAATACAAGCAAAGCTTAAAGCTGCCTTTACTTCCTTCAGCAGTAGGTGATAAGGATCTAGGCCTCTGATCCACCTCATTTCACACTCTTGTGACATTTCCACAGTAGAGGTACACTGCATTTACACCACTCTAAATGAATCCAGAATGCTAATTGGAATGCATCTTTTATGAAGGCAATGCCACCTAAGTCAAGAACTGACTCAGAAAATTACTTCATTTATGATTTTGACTAAGTGCTCGTTGAAGTTGGCATCTGACAAATCTGTAAAATTTGTCTCAAAGCAAGTCTCCTCTCTCACTATTTCTGCATAATGCTACACATCCTTCATCATACCCACTTTTCACAGGTACCTGTAACCTTATTCTGAAAGCTAGGAATTATTTTCCTCTTGGGTAATGAATATAATGGGTCTCTCTTGAAACACCACCAGGTTTACATTCATGAAACTTTAAAACACCACACAATTTTTTTCAGCTGAGGAAAGATGATACTACTACTGAACTTTTCATTAGTATTCTTGGTAGGGAGTAAATAGATGATGAACTATGTTTGGCACTATTTCCACAGGGTAGCCCTGTACACAGTGTTTGGGCCGTAAGCGATATTAATGCCCACACAGGACAAAGATCAATAGCAATGTGATGGCATGAGAAAAAAAACCATATCTGTTACAAAAAAAAAAAAAAAAAAAAAAAACCCCAAAAAATACCCAAACAAACAAACAAAATCAAATCCACATGAGAACACAATTCATGAGAAATTTATGTCCCAAATGCTGACTGTTGCTGGTGCCTCATTACAGATCATACATTCATAGATTAGTTTCAGCTGGAAGAGGCCTTCAGGATCATCAAGTCCAACCTTATACCTAGCCCTATCAAAAACCACTAAACCATGTCCCTAAGCACAACACCTAACCACCTCTTCAACACCTTCAGGGACGGTGACTCCTCCACCTCCCTGGACAGCCCATTCCAATGCCTGACAACCCTTTCTGGAAAGAAAGGCTTCCTAATATCCAGCCTGGACCTCCCCTGGTTCCACTTCAGGCCATTTTCTCTTGTTCTAATGCTTGTTACCAGGGAGAACAGACCAACTCCTGCCTTGCTATAACTTCCTTTCAGGTAGTTGTAGAGGGCAATAAGGTCTCCCCTCAGCCTTCTTTTCTCAAGGCTAGACAGCTCCAGATCCCTCAGCCTCTCCTCATAGAAGACATGCTCCAAACCCTTTATTAGCTAGATATTACAGATACAGTCATTGTCCAATCTCTAACAATAGCACCTGCTCAGCAATTTCATTGCTAAGCAAGCAACAATCCAGGGATGTCCCAACAGAAGATTAGAATATACTTGCTGTCATTAAAAGTAGCAATCAATAATATGACTTCCCACAAAGATTAGGCCTTTTTTTATTGACATGGGTATACATATCAAACAAGTCTGGTAGCAAGACGGAACCACAGAATAACTGAAGTTAGAAGAGGCCTCCGGTGTCACCTAGTCCAGCCCAGGTCTGGTTGGATCAGGCTGCTCAGGGCTGTGTCCAGGCGAGTCTTGAGCACCTCCGACAACAGACCCCACAACCTCTCCGTGCATCCTGCTCCAGCATTTGACCACTCTCATGGTGAAAAACCAACCAACACACATGGGAACTATGATTCATTCACACATCTATGAGTGAGGGACATAAAAACCTATCATGGACACCAAATACTGGGTTTTATATTCCAGTACAATGAAAATAAAGTGTTATTACAAGTGGAAACCACAAATTTCCAGTTTTAATTGTAAGTGGTCTAAAAAGAGGGGGATTTTAACTACCAGGTTGGGTTGTGTGTGTGTGATATGCTATGATTTCAGGTTAAGGCGGCAGTTGTATTACTTTCCTACAGCAGATAGCACTGCCCTTACAAACATCTAAGGCTTGAGGCTCAAGTCTTACATTAAGGCCTGCCTGAGCAAGGTGCTGTACTCAGCACTTCCAACAAAGTGAAGGAACTGAAAAAGAAAAGCACAGTGGGAGAAGAAAACACAGTAAAATTGTAGTTAATTGAGTACAACAATGGTACGAGCTTAAAATTCTTCTGAGTTATTAACGCTTGTGATAGCATGGATCTCTCCTGAGGGATCTGGGAGAGAAGTGGTCAGCCAGAACATACAGTTCTGGAGCCAAACTCCATTACTAAGTCAGGCACTGAGAAATTACTAGATCTAAGTACATTTTACCATCTACTTCCACAACTAAGGGAACGTGGACTATGCCCAGCTATTACCAATGCTTGCATTTCTACTTTACAAAGGGTTGGCTCACCAAATTTTTGCCTTTGAAACATCACCACCACTGCTCTCCAGAGCCTGACACTAACATGCACCCTCCTGTAGGAGTGGCCAGCAAGGATGTGTGCCCATTGCACAAGCCACCACTGTGATAAGCTTTCCTCTTGGACTTTCTCAGCAAGGCTGTAATTGTTGCTGCACGGAAACTCGGCTATTAAAGCTTAAGAGTGAATTTCCTTAGGCTCAAGGCCTATCGGTGAAATTCACTGAGGAAATCTCTGAATCCTACCACTTCCTTGGTACCCCTGCTACAGCAATGCCTGCTCTCCATGTTAACAAGAAGGAGGAAAATGAAACACATCCAGATGGTACAAGAGAAAGTCTGCCAGATCCATTTCTTCTTAACGATAGGTATGAGTAAGCGAAATTTTTCATCCTCTCGTACTCTCTAGAGATACTTTTGTTACTATTTTAGCTCATCTTCACATACAGCTTGAAAGTCATGCTTCCTACTTCCTTTTACGAAATCATATTTGAATAGAGAGTCACCGATGTCGGTTTACATTCAGCTCAGGAGGCAGCAAAGACTGAAATAGCTCCGTGTGCGTCACTGAAGCTTTCTCATATGAGCAGGATCTCTTTTTTTTTTTTTTTTATTAGAGCACAATGCCAAAATTCATTGGTGGCTGTGTGTTGTCTGCATGCAAGTGTGCCGGCCAAGGTGGCTCTTTGGTACCACCCACTTGGGGAGTTAACAAGAACAGCTGGAAACAGGCACAACCGAAGAAGTCTGTTTGTGCTTACGGAAAACATGCTTATTCTGGCAGCAAAAGCCAGCAGATGAAAACTGTCGTTTGCAATAAAAATACCGTGCTGGGATTTCAAGTTCTTTTTTTTCAGTGTCACAAGTGAGGACATTTTATGCTTATCAGATATTTTAAGCTTATGAGACAGCATTTTAGTAGATCTTCGCTTTTTGGTTAAATTGAGGTTCACATAGAGAAGTGATCTGCAGTAACATTTTCTGACTTTTCAAACAAAACTTTTCCAGAAAAAACATGAATTTGCAACACAGCAAGCTGAAGTAAACACTAAATAAATCAACAGTGCAATGGTTGCTTAAAAATGTAGATACTATTATCAAAAGCTCCTGAAAAATAGCTGTATCATTGAAACTGTTTCTTAATTTAGTATTATCCATGCAAGTATTGTTGCTAATTTCAATATTTAGATAATTTTGCACTTCATTTTCTAAATGGGCTCTATGACTGCTAGAGCCAAAGGTCAATGTTCTCAAAACATTTCACTTTTACATATGTTAAGCATGTGCTTTTTGAGAAACTGATGAAAATTTCTTTATTAGAAACATACATTTTTTAGCTAGACTGCTCTATTTCCAAAAGTTATATATGTTCCACAGATGATATGGTAGAGTTTGCAAAGTTAAATGTTGTATTATTTTTTAACGAAAAAGCTGAACAAAAACTGAGAAGTTATGTCAGCATAGTAAACACTACAGCTGACTCAGTGCTCCTACCCCTTTCACATTCTTGCATTGTATAGCCATAACATATGTTATCCTATTCTTCAACTGAGCATTAATTGTTTCTGTAGGTCTTGCTCTACCTGATCAACTTCTGATATATAAATTCAAATGCAATCCCTACTGCAAACCTCCCTGACAGCCTATATTGCAAATATTCTAACACATGGCATATAGATTTAAAGCTGTGTTAAAAGAACATCTATTAAAGTTGAGACTTAGTTATTGAAGTTGAGACATCTCAGACTTCAGAGAAGTAAAAATAGAGGTATCTTTAACTTAGCCCTCATTGTGTACAGTATTAAAGTACAACCATTAACTTCATAATCGTATAATCTCCCCCACCTCAGTACTATATCTTACTTGCACATAGGAAGGATCCCCCCTTGCAACAGATCAAGAATGTATGAAACACACAGAGGTCTCTACAGTATCCTCTACTCCTCAGATTAATTTTTGCCATCAAAGAGTGAGGCTCACCTAGTTCAACAGAGAAAGGCAAGTAGTCTCTAATGGATGATTTATCTCTCTTAAAATGGCATTAATCAACTGCCTCTCTCTATATCCAATTAGGGAAATAAAGCAATAGTTCCTGGTTATCCAGCCATACCAAATTCTACACACTACTGAGTGTTACGGATGGAAGGTTTCTAAAGCTTGTCACTCAACACTATCGAAAATTTTTTATCTCAACCTGTGACTTAGCAGCCCAGCTGCAACACTGTAAGGACAAATCAATGCTTCCACAACATTCAGGTAGCTTCTGACCTCACAAAGCCAAGAATAATTAGAGAAGTGAAAACTTCTCTCTACAACTCTCTATACGACACTAGACCACTAAAAGAAAGAGAACAAGAAAGGAGAAACAAAATCAACGACTACTTGTTAAATAGTATCTAATTATACAGTAAAAAAAAAAAAATAGCATTGTATATCTAGACAGGAAAGTTAAACTAGCGCAAACCACTTTACGTCTTTTATTTTCTAGCTTTGGAGCACCTGATACTGTGTACTTAGTTTGGGGGATTTCAAATTTAATTATGGCTCTGTGTGTGTGCAATTTTCTACATTTAAGCAGAAAATATAATCAAAACAAAAGCGACACAACAGAAAGATTCCTTACATAATACATTTCTAGTGTCATGCTGATATTTTAATACACCATCGGTACAACTGACATCTTTATATCCACTGCCAAAACTCCTTGCAATTTCAATCACAGAATTAAAAGACTGCTAGCTGTTTAATGTTCTTTAAGAGGAACAGCACTGGAGTTGAGGCACACTTTGATTGTGCTCTTCTCCAATACTTGCTGAAAGCAGAACTACTCTGAGACTTGGGAACTAGAGCTATTTAAAGCCAAGCTATTCAGAAACATAGTTTTATATGAATTTTCTCTCTTTTTTTTTTTAATAAAGTTTATCTGAAGCTGATATGAAGCATATAAAATATTAGGCTAAATATCCTAACTATGGAAAAATGATAAACAAAAGAAAAATAAATTCTACATCACTAGCTTCACCTATTGTAATTCTCCTTTGTCTATTGTAATCCTCCTTTCACCTTTTGGGCAAAAATGCACATCCTGAGTCCTCAGCCTGGACATCACTGTGGCCGTGCACATCTGGGAGATCAGCGAGTGCTTACCTCTTCCCCTTCTCATTTCGTGGAAGGGCTCCTGGGAGGTTTAGCACCAGCAGAGCTGCTGTTGCACTGCAGTCCTCCTGACCTGTTACGTGGAAGGGGCATGACCTTGCTCATATTTGTGGAGATCCTTTTTTTCAAAAAAAATCCTCCAAAAATTTAGAATTAACTTAGAATTAAGTTAGGACTTCTCTGACATAAGCCAGGAACCAGGCAGAATCACACAGAGGAGACGACAACATAAGAGTGACTTAAAGCCAATCTTTGGGGCATTCTTTGTGTGAGCTGTCATGAGCAGCCCATAATCAGGGCCTAAAGATTTATTGAGAGTTCCCATCCCATTCCTGTACAGAACCACTCACAGTAACATGGTAGAAATGGAATTACTTCTCTTTAATATTTCCTAATATTCTTATATACTTTTCCTTAAGACATCTCATTTGGATTCCTTGCTTGGAGCACAAGATAAAACAGGTTTCCTGGTGGGTGTATGAGAATGCAAGAATGAAATGCTGTGACGATGATATCCTTACAGAATATATTATACAGCTGGTGCACAGCTAGTCATCTAGCCAATAGATGAAACACATGCTGGCAATAAACCTTGCTCTTATTATAGCTGTACAAGTGCTAAGGTTTAATTCCAGGTTGGATGCAGCAAGAGTTATTACAAAAGCATGAAATAAAATGACGCAGGATTTTAACATTTTTCTCTTTGTAAGGAGACAGCATCAAAACACAAAGCGGCAGTAAGAGCTCCAATCTAGGTTTCTAGACATTTTTAAGTTACTTTACTTTCTTTGGCTCAGTGGACTGAATTTTCTGTGGGTATACTGTGATACAGTTCCTTAGGCTGAACCAAAGGCAGTGGAGCAGCCCGTGCTCAGTCTTACCAGGGAATCAATCTGAGCAAGACAATACCATTATATGATATAGCTGCCATCTACACACAGTTGTTTTTATCTGCAGACAACAGATATTACCCATACTAGCATCTTATGCATAAGCAGCTGTCACATACACGCTCGATATTACACAGGGATTTACACAGTTTCACCTGCTGTTGCAACAGGTTCCCTTGAAAAGCAACTGCCAACAGTGTGAAGAGAACCAGCCCTTCTCCCCTCCAATCTCCAAACAGTTTTGTCCTTTATTTTATAGGGCTTAGTTTATATTAGAGAAACTGAAAATTTAGTTTCTTTCTCATCACCATATAGTGTAGAGGGGAGAACACCCAGAAGCGGATGAGGACACTCATCAGGGGATGCCATCACTTCTTTCTCCTGCTGGTCAATGGAAACCTCCCCTTACCTTTTTTCCCTCTCTCTTTCTCTCCCCTTTTTTCTCTTATTTTTGACCCCAAAGTACCTTTTGCTGTAAAGAGTTGATGTATATCATCAACTATGGATCTGGCAACACAGCTAGGGGCATGTAAGTGTACCTGAATGACCTTTCTGCATCAATGCCATTTACACACAATAAGAATTAGTGGACAGCAAATATGGCTTGCTAACAAGCAAATAAAACACTGCATACTTTAAAGCCTCTAGAAGAACTCTAAAATGCAATATCTTTCCCCTAGTACTGAAATTATATAAAATCCATGGCTATAATCCAAGGAGATCTGCAATCCTTTTTCAGTTGCTGGTGGACAAGGTTGTAAATGGACATTATGGCATAACTCATGAGCACAAAGTGATACGGGGGATACAGAAAAACAGACGGTAGAATTCTGATCTTTAGTTATTTATTTTTAATTTAAATGAATTTTATTGATAGCCATATTCTATTTCCACATTTACTTAAAAAAAATTAAGAGACTAGAATAAAACTTAGAAGTGGAATAGTAAACTGCCATGCTGTTATAATGTTCTATTTTTACAAATAAAACCTGTTTATAAGATTTGGAGAATAGACAAAATAAAATAAGGTTTTATTTAATTAATGTATTTCAATCCTGGTTTACATTTGTATTTCATTTTAAAGAAACACTCTTCTTTGTTAGTGTGAATAATTTTAATTGGTTGATTGGTATCAAATTCAAGATTTCTAATACTTTTTCTCATGTCCAGTCTTTTTTGAGTAAGATACTGGAAGACGAAAGCATGTTTTACTGGTTTCACATAAACCAAATCCTTTCTGCACAATAAGAATAAAACCTACTTTAATAAATATGAGCACATTAATATTACAGAACTTTAAAATAGTTATATTACTTTAATGCAACATTAGCTTAAGTTTAAAAATATTAATTGTAAATTAACACATTTAATATATTGTATGATATCATTATGTGATTATAAATGTTGGTTTCACATGAAACAATACAAATTGTCTACCTAGTTAATCAGGATCTTTTCATTTGGTAAAAGCAAGACAACTAACTCATCTGTTTACAAATCACTGAATGGGTTACAAAATTTTTTTTGTTGTCACGGTGTTCTCACCAATATGGGAACTGAAAGGAGCTGGAAGTCCACTCCATAACAAAAATCACATCTTAATTAACAAAACATATCTGTGTGATAATTTCATAATTACAACTTACAAGGAGGAAAAGAAAGATATTACCTAGCATAAAAAAAATATGTAGACATTCTCTAAGGTTCAGAACGCACTATGGGATAGACTGCTCAAAGTCTGTAATTTAAGGATAAAATTAAGGGGGGGGTGGGGGGAGGTGTGTGTGTGTGGAAATGCAAGCAAAACTAAGGAAGGGAAACATAAGATGCATTTTGTAAGCAATCAAGCCTGGAGAACATAAGGATTTTATTTGAATGACTCCCAATCATATAAAGATATGTCATTGCCTTAATGGCATATTTAAACTATGTAGATGTTTACTGAAAATGGAGCCAAGCAGGATAAGAGTAACACCTCTGAAGGTGCTGGAAACGACAAGTGGAGAAAACACATTAAAAAGGGCTCTTCTAGGTTTGTTTCTAACCGATTAGTAGAAACTGCTTAAGAACATGAAAGGCATAAAAAAATGAGCACTCATGAAATGGAAAAACTCACCAACAGTGAGGAAAGAGTTCCCATGGGAAGCACTTATTGAGGTAAAAATTAATTCAGGAAAGTGACAGATCCTCAGTGAAATAATATTAAGGGCAAAGCAGAAACTAACCTATATGAAAATAAGATAGAAAGTACATAACCTGAAACTTTGGAAAGACTACTAAAGGGGAAGTTGATATGAACACAATAGAACCAACAAATGGGAGGGGGAATCAGTATAAAACTGTACACAATTAGTCAGCAATATAAAAAATATTTTTCCTCCTGCTTTTAATATATATTAATACAATAAAAAGCAGATCAAGGAAAGACTTCTCTCACCCAAAGGAAAAATCTAAAACCATGATATATAGAAATCAGAAATACCATGTGTATTTAGGTCAGTCTTCAATTTAAAAAACATTCACTTTTACTGCATATTTAGATAGGAAAAAACAAACAAACAAAAAAACACCAAACCACAAAAATCCCCAAACAAACACAAACCAAGCAACCACCCACATAAAAAAAATAAAAACAACAACAGCAACAATCATCCCAAATCCCTCACAACCACCTTGGAGTAAATCTAAGGTTAGAGAAAGAAAAGCACAGGTGAGACAGAAGTTTAATAACACTCCAGCTATAGCATATTTTCCTCTGATAACCTTTGAGCCACAGTAAGTAACAAATGGAAGAACAGTTGAGCTAACTTCAGTTTCCAGAAAGACATAATTATAATAAAAAGCTTTTGCTGAGAAAGCAGAAGACAACAAGGAAATCTTCTATAACAAAATACGTCACATAGTCCTAACGTCTTCCTATAGGAGAATACACAGGCAGCAAAGAACCCTCTTTCTGATGGCCTGACTGATGCTCTGTATTTTGCTCATTTTGATAGTTCACAAGTCAGCTTTAAAAGCATTTCTGAAATAAGGGGACTGCACAATGGATTGGAAAAGTTAATAGTATTTTGCCATCGAATATGTAAGATGGATTAATTGATTTTCTGCAGCTTTGGATCCCTTGTCCATTACTATTCAGTATTTCCATTAACTATCTGGATGATGGGATACTGAATGACCTTCTTAAATTTAGAAATGGTACTGAAGAATGGGAAAAACTGAAAGAACTCTGGAAGAAAGTAGCAAGACTTCAAAACTGTCTTTCTAAACCAGAAAAATGATTCAAAATAAAAAGAGACCGCAATTTATTCAGGACAGTTGCAGATGTCCACACTGCACTCATCAACTCTGTAAATAAGAAATGGTTAATTGACTCAATGGCTGTCCTAATGACAGGATTGAAGGACTGGATCACAATTAACAGTGACTGTCATACATGTGTGAAAGACATGGGAGATGACCAGGCAAGAATACAGCCCACATGGCCCAAAACAATCATTCCACAGGATTTGAGAGGGGCCAGGGCTTCACCCAGAACATGCTGCATCATCTTGGGCATGGCACTTTAAGAAGTGTAGGAAGATGAGAAATGGTTTGGACAGGAACAGTAATGATGATTAGAGGGTAGAAGATAGTAGGGAGAACACAGAAATGTTACTTTCTAACTGCCAGAGATTTTAAGAGTAAGTTACACAAATAACTATAAAGAACTGCTCAGGTGCAACTCATCCTGAGTTGACGTAGAAGAAGGGACTCCTAGGGAATACGTTGAAATCCTTTTAAGGTTTACTTACAGATTTTATTTTCCTGTGTGAGCTCTTTCACATTTACATATGCTTATTTTAAAATCTAAAACACGTCAATCTTATTAATCTAATTTCATTTTAGACTTTATCTCCGGTGTTTGCCAGCTATGGTGTCAAAATGCATACATTTAACATCTACCACATTTAACACTACTTAATTATTCAATAAAATAAATAAAAGAACACAGAACAAGGAAAAAAAACCAAAACAAAACTAAAAACAAAACAGAAAGGTGACACCAACCACCAGGACTGTAGAACTTGACACTTCACAAAACACTCAAACTCTGTGTTTCACTGCTTCCACTGGCTTGCTCAAACTCATGCTGGACTTCAGTCATCAGGAAGGAGCTGCTACACAGGTAGTGAACGTGGTACATCATCTTCTGGGGAGGAGTAAGATGGCACACAGGCCAAACACCTGAATGTTCATCACTTCTAGACAACCCAAATCATGAGACACTATAAATTACTGACAGAAAGACTTCTAGAGACTACAGCAGCTTAGAGAAAAGATTTGCAAAAGAAGGAATACCATGAAAGGGTTCCAGATGGCCCCAGTGGCACTAAACCATTTCCAGATATATAAAAAAAAAAAAAGGTTTTAGTAAAAACTAGTAGCAGTAACTGACACTTTAATACATGAAATGCCTTGGAGGGAAGCACAGACCAAGATCTTCAACCCCATGAGAAAAGGTGTTTGATTAATATTAGTCAGACCCCCTCCAGAAGCATGCAGGGAACAACCTGCAGAGAGTCACTCTGTAGTAGGTCATGTCAGGTGCCTCAGAAGGAGCTACAGAAAGTGTGGACAAGTTGCCCATAAAGCCCTCCTTGATCCCTCACGATAAGGGTGCTGACAGTGTTTGTAGGGAAGGGGAACAGATGCAGCTGATCCTGACAGTGGAAGGTGTATCTGTGAGCAGAAAGGTCACAGAAAAACAGAAACAAAGTGGGAAGTACATCAAGAGATGGAAGCTCAGAGGAGACAGAAGAATAGATAAATATCCTGGATTGTGGAATCCAAAGGACCTTAGCAAGAAATGAACATTAGCATTCAGTTCTGCCTCAAGATTCAACCCACAAAACCTAAGGCACAGAGAGAAAAGCATCAGGTATCTGCTATTCCCAGGCTGCTCCCAATCCTAAGGCCACACTAGACGGTGCAATGATTTCAACATCCATATTACCAAGGAACAGGCAGGAGAAGGAAAAGGACAAGAGCTGTGAACAAGGTGGTACTCATGGGGGCGTTGTGATTCAGGACTATCTGCTGCAAGGAAACTAGCAAAAGAGGGTCAGGCAACCATGACTTGGTCTCCACAGACCAGACAGGGAACTGTTGGAACTTGCTAATCCAAAGCTTTTTACACCCACCAGAAATGTGACATTTAAGATGCCCTGAGGACAGATAAAAACTGTCACAGAGGAAAAATAAATAGAAAGACAAAGGAAAGGAGAAGTAATACAACTTAAGCTGTGAAAGAATGTGTTAGAAGAGAAATTTACGGGATGCTGACTGAGCTCGCTGGGCTACTGGAAGCCGCCCCTGCACATCACCTAGTACCACCCTGCATCACAGCACTGCTCAAGGACAAAATTAGTAGAAGCAGTGGTAGATCTGGCCTTTAGCTTTACCTCTGATGTGATCACCACAGAGCTCTCCCAAGCTGGCAAAAGAACAGCAGCCAGGGAAGTAAGGACAGAACCTATTGTTCAGAAAGTATTTTAAAATTCATTCCCCTCCCTCCTTTTCTCTCTGTATTTCTCATCACCTGCAGCTGTTGTGCCAGGCATAAAGGAAAAAGTACATAAGTGCACGTAAGTATATCCAAAGTGCAAAACTGTTCACTATCTGCCTGGTCTAGGTAGCTTGGCAGACCTTCTTGCTAACATCTACACATGTTAGACCCAGGGGTCACAGAGAGGAAGAAAAATCTGGCACGTGATTCAGAGTCTTAAAAACCTCCTCAATGTCACAATGAAATGGAGCTACCAAAGTAGCTGAAGCATTCTGATGGACAGTGGTCCGGTCTTGGACATGTGTGTCACACCCCCACCCTCCCTGACCACAGCGCTGCAGCCAGGTGGGCATGAAAGAACTAAATCCTGGCAAGCACAGCCCTGAATGGCAGGACTAGCCCTGGCTACAGGGGAGGTTTGTTTGTTTTTTGATGCATAAATGCTGTGTTTTCCAGTTGTTTTCACTTTTGTGATTGGAGGTACCAAACAAATACCATGTAACTTTTCTCACCTGTTGTAACTGTAAATTGATTCCTTTCATTTATTCTCATTTTATGTAAGAAGCCAAATGCAAAAGGTATAGACAGAGTTTAAGTTGAAAGTAACAATATTCTTTCCCCTTTTTATAGTCCAGCTCAGTATAATGTGTTCTGGCCATGCAACTCACTATTTTCGTAACTCCCTCAAAGCCCAACTCTTTCTGATGTACAAGCACCAGTATTATTTATTCAAACTTCACCCCCCCCAGCACAGGATCAGATTAGCCATTTCTAAATTCAGAAGGAACAGCAGGATATTTGGTTTATATTGATCTTTGCACGAGATTGGATTTTTCTTTGCTCCTGACAGTCAGAAACACCGGAATTATGGGAAACCAGGAGATCACAGAAAAGTCTGAGACTTCTACACTGGGTGCCCAAGAGGATGATACCAAAGGCATCATACTCAGAGGCTGCGTGTGACTGTACTACTTTGGTGCTCGCCTGCGCAGCCATCCCACACACCATGACCACTTTCAGTCTTTCACACAAATTTGATACAGTAGAATTCTATAGATACCAAGTTCTCCTAAGTTTTGCTGTGACAGGCAAGCAGGAAAAAGAAAATGCAAACAGTGCAAGTGAAGCACAAATCTCAACCACACTTCGCAATAAGTCCAAAGTCACATGAAAAAAAGCATTTAACTGTAGTACTGGAAAACTCCTTTATTTTGATGGTAGTAGAGTAACATAACAGCCTCAACAAAGAGAAATTCAATATGAAAAAGAGTCCATGGCCTACAAACTACATTTATTATCCTAAATATAAAATCGTTTTTAATATTAAACTCACAAAAGTAACATCAAGACGATCTGTGAAAAAGCTGTGTTCTTGCAAGCAACCCGTGAGAGTGTTTTTGCTGCCCTGTGTTACAAGCAAGCAGTGAAGAGCATGCTGCCTTTCACCAGCTTAGTATATTATACCAGATTTGAACCATTAGCACTGAAACCATCCAATGCATTCCTCGGGAACCAGAAGCCGCAGCTGACCCAGTAACCCTTGAGAGGCTTAGGAAAAGCTTAGAGCCTTTAAAAGCATAGCAGACAGAAGCACCCGACAGATCCTCCATCACAAATATTGTTTCCTCTCTGGAAAGGGAAAATCCTACCACCCCAGTGAAAAGACCTTGGAAGACACAGCCTTCTTCTCAGAAGGGGATATTTAATCAGCACCACTGAGAGAAGCACCATCCCATGGGACACAGAAGGGCAGGGACTGGAGGGAGGGGACTTTAATTCCTGGGAAAATGCCTTATGAGGTCAGGAGATTACTGCTGATCAAGCCAAGAAAAGGGACACAACTGTTCCCAGTAGGAAGAGGGAAGGAGCAAACAACATAAAACCTTGAAACCTTTTTATTTACTATATCGAAGTGGTCAAACAAAGGGTAATGGTAGCTGACTAGCTTTCACATCCCATGCCCTCACAAACCACTAGACCGCTCGGCCTTGTCCCTTCTCCTCTGTCAGCATTTTTGTGTATGTGTGTGGCTTTTTTGTTGTTGTTTTTGTTTTGTTTGTTGGGGTTTTTTTTGTGCGTGTGGTTTTTGTTTGTTTGTTTTCCCCCAAAAGATCCTCCACGTCCATACACTTCACCAGCTCTGTTCCTCAAAACAGAAGCCTGTAGCTCTTCACACAGAATGTCTTCCCTCTTCTCACCAGGACACCCAGGATCTCTCCAGGTTTAACTACATGCATCTCCTTGGCCTTCATAAACCTCTTTGCCACTTAAAGAGGTTCCTAACAGGCTCCTGGATTTCACTGCCATCACACCATTCTTCCAGCCTAGGGAAAAGCAGCAGCCAAACCCTTGATTGCTCCCCCAGCTGACTAGCTGTGTAGGCAAGGGACACCATCCCCCTCCAAGGACCAGTCCAGTTTCAGCCTTTTCAACCCAGCTGCTCTCCTGCTCTCTTTGTCCCTGGCAGACTTGCTCCTCCTCGACCACTGCAGTGCTTGCTCTAACTACTTCCTCCCATCCAGTATCATATCCCTGCTCCTTCCCAGCTCCCTGATTTCAGAGAGGACAGAAGCCAAGCAGCAGTTTTTGAGCTACATTTCATGGTTGCAGTGTTAGAACATCCTGTCAACATTCTTACAGAACTCTGCTTGTTACCTTTGCAGGGGATCAACAGTTAATGCAATTCCCTGGCAAGTTTAAATAAGCATGATCAGTCATTTATTGAAGCATGGCCATCTTCCACACACATGATCAAGGAAGACTGAAGAGCAGGGCAAACCATGACAACAAATTATTCAAGTGGAAAATGCAAGTGTGATCTGTAAAAACAACTGAGGAAACAATGTATTTCTCTTCACCAAAACACAGGATATAAAAATCCTTATTGAACTTAGCAGAGTTCATTATAGTTGTGAAATGGCAAGGTCACAAAGAAGGAAGCCCAGCTCCTTAGAGCACGGTCTGTTCCATAGAGATAGTATGTGCATTATAAAATTATTTAAGAGAATACCTAAGAGAATCAACAAAACTGTTTAGGGTTAAGTCTAAGCAGATTATTTCCACTAGGACTATTTGTTCAGAGAGATGCTGCTCCCTCACCTTGGTTATGGCATGGGAAAGGCTGCTACTGAAAACTAACTCAGGGAAAGCAAATCAGTATCTCCTAATTTTCTAAGCAGTCCAGCAATGACAGATGCCCAGCCTCTCCACCCCTGCCTTCTGACCAATTTTCTATTCACAACTTTCTATTTCTAACATAAGAAGTGAAATTGTGCTACGGACTGTAAATTTTTATTTCATTTACTTGTTTCCGTATGTAACTAAGCTGTACTGTCACAGACCTGATGCCTCAAATGATGCTTAAAAACTGATTTGGATTAGGGAGTCATGGGTTTTAACCAAATTGTTAGCAAGTGACTTTTAGAAAAGTGTAAGAATAGTTTTACCTAAGTTACATAAGAATAAATACTAATCACTTTCCAGAAGTTCCTCTGTTTCAGAGGAAGTTAATCTTCTCAGTGCTTTATAGGGAAGGAACACAAAAAAAAAAAACAGAAGAAACAATTTCAACTCTTTAAGTAGTTTCATCCAGACCTGTAAAGAACCAGACACTCAATTGTGCCTCTGACATATCCTGGTAGACAATTTCTGTTCCAGGACAACTGAAGTACAACTCATTAAGATATAGTAATCTATAGGGTAAAAATCAAGCGTAAAGTATCCTTCAATGTACCATCATGACAGGAGATTGTAAGTAACTAATCGACATCTTTCAAAGAGTGATAAACCAACTGCTTTGAAATCATATCTCTTGCTATTTTAAAATAAAAATGTCTTATGAAGTTGTGATAATCAAGAGTGCTCAAAACAGAAAAGTCTATTTTTATTATTATTGCCTTCATTCACCAGTAAGAATCATGCCTTTAATAGAAGTGTCTTCATTTTCAATTATCTATCCACGTACATAACTATACAATCAATTCCAATTTAGCAGGTTCCATTAGCAACCTTTGCAACTAGTAAGCTAAAATGTATCAATTGTGCAGGCCCTTAATGTAATAATCATAAATTGTCTTTCATTTGACATTATCCCGAACAAAAAACAAAAAAAAAAACCAAACAAAAAAAAGAAACAAATGACCAAGCATCAGAATGGGTAATTAAGCAACCACATATATAACTCCAAGTGAAAAGAAATTGCAGCGAAGAACCAGTCTGAAAAGGGAAGTCAGTGAGATGGAAATCCTGAATACATCTTCCAAGGAGGAAAAGGTAAGTCTCCTCTTCAAAAATACAAAATTACCAGCATACCAAAATGTTACCAGAATAATACAAAACTACGTTGAATACTGAGCATGCATAAACTACGACCGTGGCAAACAGCTTGGCCTTTATTCTCCCCCCAATGTGTAACCAGCTTAAAGAATGGGAGCATTTTACCGTGGAAAAATGTTGCAGAAGTCTAAACAGCTGCAATAAAGAAGCTTATATTGCTACTTGCACACATCCATGACTGACTAAACCTTGAAGTTCACAGTACAAACTGTGAAGTCACAGGTATTGAGATCTGTGATGTGCTCTAAATATAGATAATTTAGGTCATAACCATAAGAGATGCCAACAGTCTTCTGAGATAATCCTCATGTGACACTGGTATTACTTTAAAAAGAGTATTTCTATAATAATTCTTGATTAAATATAGAAATATGACAGCAGTGACTAAATATATATGCTGTATGCTTTTCTGTAGGCTCTTCACCCAAACCTGGCTGTATAGACACTGGACAGACAGCACTAAGGCTGCTCACAACAAAACTGATTTCCTTCTTTGTATATGAAAGTCTCCTGGCATTTGTATCTTTTACAGGTGCTTTCTAGAAGGCTTTCAGAGATACAAAATCACTTCAAAAAGGAAAAAAGAAATTAAGGCTATCTATAGCCTTTGTCACAAAATGGTAACGGATACTATCATCTTTCTAAATGACACTTAACATTTCCCCTATTATCTTCACCATCTCCATTAATTCCTTGAACTCAAAGTCAGTAATGTGCTGGAGTATCTAAGTTACTTGCAGGCATTATTCAGACAAGAAGATTTGAAATGAAGAAGTGCAGATGTACAGATGGCCACATGCACCAGGAGACAGTTTTCAACAGTGAAACAGTAATGAACATCCTTCCCTGTTAGTTAATGGGTTTGTGAAAGCAAGCAAGTAATGTTGCAAATACATTTTAAGTCTTTGATTGCTTCTTACTTTTAAAATCCATGGGCTTCAAATTTTATGATTTAATTACAAGCTCAGCCTTCATTAAAAAAACACCAACAACAACCAAAAAAACCCAAACAAAACCAAACCAAAATAAAACAAAACACCAACAAAACAACTTTTAAAAAAAATTAAAAGTGAATAGTCAAGTCCTTACAATTATGAAAGAAGGCTTGAAAATATTTCCCAAACCTTGCCTAAAGGCTCAGTAACTTGGAAGCACACTTAATAAATCACATTGTTTTTAGTGTTTGGCTCGTGACTTCTTGAGGTCTGCAACTGGAGAAGTTGAATTCACTTCTCTGATCTTTTTTTCCCCATTTATTTCATTCCCTTCATCACAAACTATGCTTCTCAGACCTCTTAGATTTTGCTGTTTTGAAGTTTTTTGGGGTTTTCTATTTCCTCTCTCCCAAGAGGCACTCACCACATTCTCTTTCCCTTCTCCAGCTAACTCTGTCAGGATTAACTGGATACTACTTTCAGTTTTTTAGAGCTTCAGTGCTTTAGCAAGAGAAAATAACTTAACCCACACTGCAAGCAGTATCACCAAAGTCATCAGGCTTAGTAGAAAAGAAACACGCCAGAACTCACCATGTTTACCTAATAAATTGAGGTAAGACATGCAGGAGGAAAAAATTATATCTGAGGTACTTTAACTTCATTTTAACAGTTTTCAGATTGCATTTCTATAGGCTGAATGATAGAAGAGCACTGAACAACACAAGAAAAATACTACAGCATTTTTAAAATCAGTGAGGGATGAGAAAGTTTGCACATGAAATCCAAGAGAAACAAGTCTTCAAGGGGCTGGAGGCAGAGTTCTTGGACAGCATAGGCAGGAACTAAGAGCACTGGTCACTCTAGCTCTATCAAAGTTATTGCAAGTTCCCTTAAAAGTCTCCACTGAATCCACCACATATGTTGCACTAGACCAGATCATTCATGCAAACTAGCTAAGATATCGGGGGGGCAGGGACCAAAACAGATCACATTAAAAAAAACCAAACAACAACAACAAAACACAAAAAAAAGAAAACCAGAAACCAAAAAAACCCAGAAAGACTCCAGATACATAAAAAAATAAAAGGAACATGAAATCAGAAATTGTAAAATATATTTTTAACTGTTCAGCAGTATCAAGCAATGCATGTTAAGGAAGGAGAAGCATATAGCCAGAGAGAGCTATGCACTGAAGATGTAAAAAACAACCTACTTAAAAAAAAAAAAAAAATTTAAACAAGGGAAAGAACAAGAGGAAGAAAGTAGAATCAATCATTGCAAAGCCTGAGCCCAAAAGGCTGCCTCACTGACTTCAAATTTGGTTGGTGTAACAGTGTCCAGAGCGCACAGCCTTACATGAGTCTTGACTATATCAGATCAGGTACATTTTTTCCTATATTTCAATGGTGAATTCATCAAGCAAAAATCTGTGTCCTAAAATAAAGATAAGCACGTGTTTTATAAAGATATAGAAATAGTTACCATTTGTGCTCTATAAAACATTACAAAACAACGGGGGGGGAAATAAAAATTTTAAGTACTTCTATAGAATTCAGCACTGAATCAAGTTAAAGCCATCTCAGAGGTGGTGAGGGAAGGTTCATGCCTTAATCCAGACAAGTGACATAAGTTGTGTTCCGAGGTATTTACTGTCTACATTTGCAGTCTGTTCTCTTGTGCTATAAAACAAAACTTGTCATTTATTTCACATAAATTCAGCTACTTTTTCCACACAGTACACCACACTGATGAGATTTGACAATCTGCTAGTTGAAACATGAGCTTTTAAAAGATCTAAGACTTGATATTTGAAAATAATTAAATTTATGTATATACAGACACACAATTTTAACTCTGGAGATGTGTGTCCATCTTTTTGATATATGAGCCATATATTAAGTACTTTTTACAGGATAAACACAGCCTTTGGACACAAGGCATTCTGAATTTACAGAAAATGTTGATGACTTACAGAAAGGCAAATGGAATGGGTTAAATGCCCAGTTTACAATGAGAAGATTAAAAAAAAAATTAAAATCACCAACGAACTGTAAGGAGATCATACAAGTGTGCATTCGGAAAGAATTCACACTTTCCAATGATCCCTTTTCTCACTGCTGGCAAAAAGCAGAAAGTTCCTGCTCCGTCTCAAGGCAGCTTTATACATTCATTGTGAATTTTACCCAACTTGCTGACTGATTGGCAAACACATGAATAAAGGCAGTTAAGTAGATATGAAGGCTACATTATGTGTGCTGTCAACACAGTTGGTTTTATTTCCACAACAGAGAAGCCAGATACTGGTTAAGGAATTTCTGCACAGGAGAAACTTCCCTCATGAGTTCTTCTCTCCTCTTTAAACTCAACACAAGAGGCAGCTCTAAAGATCTGAAAAAGTGACATTTTCTTATTGTGATGATTGATGCCTCTTTTACCTGTAGCAGGAGCAGCTCCCACCCCCTACATATCACTACCTGCCTGTGGAGATGCTCCAGACAGGCATGGAGGAAGGCAACAGGCTGCCTGGGACTTAATGCATCTCATCACCACAGCTAACAAGCCGAAACTGAGGAAAAGGGGAGAGGACAGGATTAGAAATCTGAAGACAGTAACAGGCCGAGTAAAATATATGGAGAAAATTCGGGTAAATCCACAGTAAAACAGAGCTATTGTAGTTGTACAAGAAACAAAATGTTGATCGGGATGCAATCCACTGTTGTGATGAAATCTAGACAAACCATGCACTTTAGAGAATTAGGTCTAGTCATTTATGTCCACATACAAATTAGCTACCCCCTCTATAAAGTGCCTGTTTGAGAAACACAGAGGTGAGATGAATGGACCTGGATCAGATGTCATAAACTGATCATTTATGACATGAAGTCTTTTAAATGTACTTCCAGGACTAAGTTAGTAATGAAATTGAACTCTAATTCAGAATATCCTTCAGGCCACACTTTCAATCCTCCTCAGCAAACATCCTCATCAAATTAAATGCTGTCTTCCCATGAACCCCAAATTAGGCCTTCTCTTGTGGTCCCAAACCACAATTTGGATGGCAATGGGGTGAACAGGATCACAAAACTGATACTGCTTGTACCTATTTTTTCCTCATTAGGTTACATTTATCTCTAATAGTTCTCAGTTTTATTTCACCATGCAGTCACATAAAAGTTTTTTCAGCAAGAGGGCTAGACCACAGCATTCAGCTCTAGAAATACTGCATAAAGTTTACAGCACTTTACAGCACATTTTCATGCAGTCCAACAACAAAAAAAACCCCAAAAAAACCCCACCACATCAAAATAACTGTGAATTAATCCTGCTTACAAACACATTTAAATACAACACATTTGGAAAATGTTTCTTGTTCAAATGTACACCTTATTTGGCTATTGATTTCATGCCTTTTTAAGACACTGAGATAACAGCACTTTGTTCATGGAGTACATTTTGACAAAGTTGAAAGAATTTCTTTCACTATTTAACGTGCAGAAATTTAGTGTAGCCTACTAATAAACAGACTTCTTTCAGTCAGCACAGGATCACTTTTTTACCTGTATCTATTATTTGCATACATACATTATATATGTAATAAGTGCCTGCTTTGATAGGCATTTTAAACTGATCAGAGTAATTTTAAAAAATTGCAAAAGCATATCTGCTAACTTCTACTTTAACTAAGCTAAATATAATGACTTAGCCCAGGCTTGAATACAGAATTCATATTACAATTTAAACACTGAACAGTAAACAAAATATGTTACTCAGAACTGGCTTTCTGCATCTACAGCCTACCACCTCACAACTTTAGGGAAAGTAGGAGTGATTTAGAGTCCATTTAATACATGACAGATTTTTTTTTTTTTTTTTTAAGTTCTATAATGACATTAAAATATACTTCTATTCCTCATTTGAATCTGAGACGTAATACTAATGTCATGGTATCATGGAATGGTTTGGATTGGAAAGGACCTTAAACATCATCTAGTTCCAACACCCCTGCCACAGGTAGGGATACCTCCCACTAGACCAGGTTGCTTAAAGCCCCATCCAATCTGGTCTTGAACACATACAGTGATGGAGCATCCACAACTTCCCTGGGCAACATGTTCCAGTGTCTTAGCACCTTTACAGCAAGGAATTTCTTCCTAGTTTCTAATCTAAATCTACCCTTTTTCACTTAAAAGCCATTACCCCTCATCCTATCCCTACAAGCCCTTGTAAAAAGTCCCTTCCATATACTGCAAGGCTGCATGCAATAAGGTCCACCTGGAGCATTGTCTTCTCCAAGCTGAACAGCCCCAACTCCCTTAGCCTGTCCTTGTAGAGATCAATGATCTGATCATGTTTGTCTGATCATGTTGGTAGCCCTCCTCTGGACACATTCCAACAGGTCCACATCCTTCTTGTATTGGGGGCTCCAGAGCTGGATGCAGTATTCTAGGTGGTGTGTCATAAGAATGGAGCACGGGGGCACGATCACCTCCCTCAACCTGCTGGCCACACTTCTTTAGATGTAGCCCAGGATATGGTTGCCTTTCTGGGCTGCACTCACACACTGTTGGCACATGTTGAGCTTTTCATCAACCAGCACCCCAAAGTCTTTCTCCTCGGGACTACTCTAAAATCCATATGCTGCCCAGCCTGTATTTGTGCTTGGGATTTCCCCAACCTAGGTGCAGGATCTTGCACTGGACCTTGCTGAACCTCCTGAGGTTCACTTCTTGAGCTTGTCCACATCCTTCTGGATGGCATCCCTTCCCTACAGTGTTAAGTGTCTCAGCCTTTTTCTTGTCCTCTGTCATTATGCTCCCCCATTCATCCAGCAAGAAATGAATATTTTCTCTGGCCCTAGCTTGATGTCATCTGCAAGCTTGCTGAGGGTGCACATACCAATTTAAACATTATGTGTGTGTTACAAAACAGATCTATCAAATCTGCTTTGTAATGAAGTTAATCTAAGAAACTCTCCCTCAAATGGGGCTGAAACCAGGTCTCAAAGCAGCTGGCTGGGAGCAAGTCAGTGTCAGTATAAGTCTAAGTGTTATCCACTGGCCACAGCTGGCTTCTTACATGCCAGTCTGAGTTAGGTTTTAGCAAGGTTGTTAAATCTTTGAGCTGCTGGTCAAGGTGTGAAATAAAAAAAAAAATAAAATTCAGAAACATCTGCGGACTGTTCAATGAATATTTGTGAGATTTTATCCCCTCCGTCCCCTTTCAAAATGAAACAACTTTCTGTAAACACAGAGTGCCTCAGTCAATATGTAGTGAACTACAAGTATTTGGTAACCCTACAGACAACATCATATGAGTCTGGCATTGGAAAACACCATAAACACAACAAAAAAACCCAAACTACCATCCAGTACAGGTGAATGTACAGATCTGCTTGCTCTGAAAAACTCAATGAAAGCACACATGTAAAGAGGACGTTGGCAAGGGATGAGCAAGGCACAAGTGTTAATACCTTCCATGACAAGTGAGTTTTACGCAACAGAGATGTGACAGAGGAAGTGGTTGATTTAGTATAATCATTTCAACTATGTTTCCTATTTTTATTATGCTCTTTTTTATGAAGATCACACAATAATCAGTACATGTTTCAGTATGCAAAGGTTTGTAAAATAGACAGAGTAATACAGAAACAGTCTGAGCTTCAACAGAGATCTGGGACACCCTGAAACACCACTGACCACCACATCCAGCAGCCTCTTTAATATGATGGGAGTGATCAATGCATTGTTACAGAGATGCTTACTGCTATAATACAGTGTTTAGTACCCATCATTTGGCATTCTACAGCTAATTAGAGAAGCGTTACTCTCCACACATGAAATTTCTCTGGGTGTTATTCAACTCACTGCTAAATTTGACAGTCTTATGCAAGAACATGTGCGTCCCCCACCTCTACAAAAGGTTTATCTCCAGTACATACTTGACAGTGATTTCACACAGGGCCCAGCATTTGCTAAAGCTGTTTCTGTCCTTAATATAGCTAAAGCAACACACAGCAGCTACTCAATGGATGCTAAAAGAGCTCATGCACTTAATTGTCTGGGTCTTCCAACAGTTTTTCTTCTCTTTAACCTCACACTTTACTAAAGATCTCAAACCTTATACATAATGTAAAGAAACTAAGTCACAAGGAATAGTGAATGTACTTAAAATGTTAATAAAAAACCACAAAACAAAACCTTAAAGCCCCTTTATTTAACCAAAAGAGTATTACAAGAGTGAGAATAAAAACCCCACATTTTTAAGGCTTAGAATTCTGCAGTAAGTGACAAAATTCTACAAAAACATATTTTGACTCTCTTGAAATGAGTATGTGTGACCAGACTGCTTAATCAAATTTATATTCTTTGAACACGATAAATTTGGGTCTTGGACCTTGAGTAGCTCCTTAATTCACTAGTTAAACTCAAATAGTATGTTCTGAACTGCCCCAAGATATTATAGTATATTATCTTCTATTTTCATTCAAGTTCTTTCACTGAAAAAAAAGAGCATCAATAGTTTTCAGTAATTTGGTAAGACCTCCTTCTTCTATTTCCACATAAACTTTCAGCTTGTTAGCAAATGCATTCAACAAGTTAAAGAAAGGAAAAGGTCAGGAAATCTGAAGTAGACAACTTGTTTCTGCCAACATACACAATAAAAGATATTCTATTTTATTCAAGTAAAATAGACTTAAGAAGACTGAAAAATATAAAACCTGGAGCAAGAGAATCAAACATAAATCCCTGCTATAAACCAAGAGAAATGGTGTCTAACCTAGATCTCCCATATTTCTCATAAATGCTTAGATACTTCTTTGACCTTGTCATGGTTTAACCTCTCCTGGTAGCTAAACACCATGCTGCCCCTCCTCCACCACTTTCCTACCCCTTCCTGTGGGATGGGAAGGGGAATTGGGAGGAAGAAATAAAAGGCAAGACCCCAGGAGTTTGAGATAAAGGACAGTTAAGTACTACTAATGAAAGAATATACATACTGAGTAATAGAAACTGGGAAAATGCTACCTGTTCCTGAGATGCCAACTTTCCCTGCTTCAGCCACACTGAAGCCACACACAGAAGCAAGCCCAAAACAAGCACTCTCCCAGCCCTCCCCTTATATAGGGGCATGACTCAGTGTAGTATCAACAATCCCATTGGCTGGATGAGTTGTTTATCCAGCTGTGGCCCCTCCCAACTTTTTGGGCCAGCAGCTGCTGGTGATAATTAACCTGGGACCAATCCAGGACAGACCTGAATCAGAAGAAGGATCAGTACACGAACTGTTATTTTACCGTACTAATGCCACGTAAATCCTTGTGTGTACTAAAACAAACTTATTCAACAGGGGGAAAGAAAAAAAATAAATCTGTCTATAGGTTTTCATGTGTAAGTTCTTGAGTTAGCTGTGCTTTGCAGAAATTTCTGAAAGAAATGAGTTTGTTGACAAAAATCAAGACTTCTTTTTCAGAGCTTTTGAAAAGAATCAGAATAGTATTTTTTAATAAGCTCTAGTGCTTGATGCTTTGATAAACACAATCTGAACATACAGTATCACAGCAATACTGCCATTGAATACTCTATATAAGCATCTAAATGACCCATATCACAAAACAATTACAAGCTTTCTGCGGTATCTCAAAGATTTAGGACTTTAAGTTACTGACATGTAGATGCGCATAAGAAGCTTTACAATATCAGTAAGGCATTGATTTTTCATTGCTTTTCAAAATAAGATGTGTCTTTGTGCTCACAATTAATAAAATTTCTACTGTTAATACACATAGGATGAATTTTAGTTCATACAAACATTTGAGAATAAGATACAGTCCTTTCACCTCTGCAATTCCAGGCTCTCATATAGGAGTTTGCTTTAGTGGGCATGGTTTATTACATGGAGGTTTGTTTCTTTATGACAAAAGGCCACTGTGGTGAGACCTTCAAATCAGGATTAAAACATACTGGGAGAATCTGTGGGAGTCATGTACAAGGACAAACATTCACAGTGCCTAGAATTAATGATCATAGCCTCAAGAACCCAGTCATGAATAAAACACAGGAAAAAGTATCAAAAAATGTCTTTGTGATGACTTGAAAGATGCATACAGGATGCTACCAATGTTGTATGTTCTAGCTGTTGAATCATGCTTGTCTTTGTTCCTGCCTGAGTGTGCAACTCTGAGTCTATAGCTCATGAATACAGCGAAATTGCTGCAGCACACACTGAAGTTTGAAGAGAAAATGCTGGTTTACTTCTGACTGTGAGAACACAACTATCACAAGATTGCACCAGGCAAAATTTCTAGCCTGGATTTGCCAGAGACATTCAGGAAGAAATACTGAAACATGTCATTTTTGAGACAAAAATAAGATCTTTATTCATGCCAGCGTTAAGCAGATAAAGCTGTATGCTCTTTTATGTCTTTCTCCTTTTCCTGGGATTAAGTAACAAGTCATCTTCCGAAGGAGAGTCCACAAGAGCAAGCAAATTTACTTGTAATGAAGAATGACCATCATGTGCTGCTGTATCAGAACCCAGGACCAGCAGCAGGTTAAGTGCAAGATTCTACCCCAGACAGGAGAAAATGGATTTCTCAGCTGGAAAGGGTACATGTACTTTTTTGGTCTTGTGGTAGGGAGCACTGAGACTCCATCCACATCCCCAGATCACACTGCACTGCTACCTGTGAGGCTGCACCAGGCTCACTGTGGTTAACTCCCTGGCTTAGCAATAACCCTACCACCATATATGAATTGAGCAGCTGCAGATGGAAACTCCTTTAACTAAAGCTTTGGAGCCAAAGCCATGAAATTACACTGCTAGAGAGAGGAAGCACAATCAAAAGGTGTGAGGGAAAGACTATAAAATCTGAGAAAAGGTAAAAGTCTAGTCTTTCAAACCTCCTCAAGAATGTCAACATTTAATTCCCTGCATCTCCTCCTTCCCATCAGATTTTCTTCAAGCTGAATCACAGAACAAGGCTGTGTGACTCAATACACAATACGTCTGTTCCTCTCCAAAACTATTTTGCCCCGTTTATCCTTCCCTAATCTCCCCTTGCCTACAGTCTATACCTCAACCACAGGCTTCCAAGATAAAGAAAGAAAGGTTTGAGAACTTTAGGAGATTTAACACAGCACTGAGCCTAATGCCAAGATAAACTCTTGCTTTGGAAGGCTAGCAGCGAGGATACAGTTACATGATGGGTGATTTAATGCTGAGAAGAACTGAAAATGAGGAGCAAGGAATCTTTCCCTTTTGGAGGAACAAGTAAGGGTTTCACTTTCATTTGAGTTCACACATACATGGCCATGTACACCAGCACAGTTTCATGGCTTTATCCTCACAACAGGGAAGCACCCATCTCCTTTGTCACAAGCTGCCGGAGTAATCTGAGTCCCCAGATCACTACCAGCTGAGTGGGGACAAACACTGGAAATGCTCCTCTTCTTCAAATTCCTGTTAGGGAACCTAATGTCGCATCCCTGTGCCTGCAGAAGACAGCTTGAGCACTGAAGAGGCAGCAAGAAAGCCAGAAAATATTAAGCAATACAGTTGAGCACTTCCATGGTGGCTCTGTGTGACATCTCAACTGGATTCAACTACCAGGAGACACAAGGGGGAAGGCAAGAAAATTTGTGCTTCATGGTGAGTCACGTGCCTCGATGCAAAAAAAGGGAATAAAGGGTCAAAATAATGAAAGAGCTGGGAAAAATATAGTAAGTTCCCTTAAAACTCCTCTGGGAAGGATACTTTCAACTGTAATTTGTCTGCTGCTAAAAGTCAGAAATACATTTGCCCTTCCAATTACTGCCATTTATTACTACTGATTATTAAAAGCAATATACACAGCTGATCTGCAAGATGGCAGGTTTCTTCTCATTTTCATTTCAGTCAGGAAGTGTTTCTCTTACGACAGACGGAGGTGACTGGGACTTACAGTAACCCCAAGTGCTTTGTGTTTGTCTGTTTTACCGCAAGCAAGATATTAGAATCCAACAACTTCTCAAAACTCAATTTTCAAATAATTGACAGAATGGATGGAGCCAAAAAGCATCAGGCACATCTCCTCTCTCAGTTCAACAATCTGACATCTACAGTCAAAATAATCAAAGAGCTGCAGTTTGATTCTTCATCTTGCCTTTCAAGATATTTTTCCCTTTGCTTTTCCTGCAGTCACTGAAAATGGATGGTTTGCAGTCAATAACATAAGTATATTTGCACAATAAAAACTCAAACCATGGGGTGCATCCTTGCTTTCCATACCTGTCAAATGCAGATCTGTTCAAAACACCAAAAATAGGTATAAGTTTTCAGATTGGATTTTGGATTCTCAACACAATAAACAAAAAAATCACCTTGAAAATGGTTATCTACCTGGTAAGATTCCCAATATATGAGAAAAGGACAGTCTTCTTGATATGTATTTTAGTCATGTATTTAACTTAAATATTTTATTTTTCCATCAATGTACTATCATACTTTTCCAAGAACATAAAACTATGAATTTTACTTTCATGGGTTAAACTGTTAGGACAGAAAGATCATTTCATAAGAGTCAGAAAGATGGGAAAATTTAATTTCACCAAACATTTCAACAAGAGAGACATGAGTCTCACTTCTAAGAATAATCAAGTGAGAAATTCATATGTTAATGCCAGTTATTGGAGACAAGCAAAATAACAAACAAAAAAGTAACATAATGATTAGTGTACTACAATCACCCAAATGTGAACGGGGTGGGACTGAGTAAAATAAAGGTGGAGATAGTAAAGAAAAAGAAAATCTCAGATTCTATCCAGCAGTATTAACCTGAATTGTCTGCACAGTTGTATAGCTTGGCATTGTTCCACTTTTTAAAAACTTAGGTACTACTTGTGTCTTGCTACTGATAAACCCAGACTTAAATAAAAAATACTGAGTGAAACCATCACCATCTTTATTTGTTTAGCAAGAGAAAGGTTAAGAAAAATAACTGTAAGCAATATTTCAGTGGGTACTAGCTCATCTAAGGCTAGAGAATGCCACCCAAAACTTTTATGTTAAGATTTCATGTCAGAGCAAATAAGAGCATTTGATTGCATGCTTACTTGTTACTAGAGATGAACTTGTTCAAGTAAAAATAAAACTATGTAGTTTTAAGTTGTATGACTAAAACCGATTGGTGACATCAAAAACCAGAGGGAAAAGGGAAATTGAAATCCATACTTTCACAAAGAATAAATGTCTGTTTAATCTTTGATATTTTGTTGCAGCCTAAAATGTATCTCAGAATATAGAATTTACCTCAGGATTGGTTATCTTAAAGGTATAATATAGAGGGTTTATGCATTGCATATTCTGTATCATACTAAATTTGGGAACACAACCCAGGTGACTATGCAATGTTGGAGGAAAATGCCAGTGTAGGATTGGAAGTCAAATGTACAGAGAAAGTGTCCAAAAGTTTCTGTAGGTTCCACAGGTGAATGTCAGGAAGCATCAGTGGGGGCCTTTCTGAATCTTCGTTTTTAATTAATTTCTCTCATGCTATAAATTATCCAGAATCCAGACACTCCCCATAGTTCAAGCTGAGATTTGCATGTAAAACATTCCTAACCTGTGAACACAGGGCATCTTCCTCCCAGGTATGACAAATTTATTTTGGGCTTCTACCAATTTTTCTTAAGTTTTATACAACCAGTGGCTAGTTTATGTAACTAATATTACATTTTCCAAAGGAAACACTTTGAAATTGGCATCTAACTTCAGTCTAATTTTGTACCAAAGCACTCTGCTGCTACCTATAGTTAGAACTCATTGGCATCTTGCATGTAATGTTATAAAACAAGTTGCAATTATGAAAAAAAAAAAGAAAAAAAAATTTTTTTTATGTTTCCAACCATTTTTTTTTTTCATTTTATTTTATTTTTAATCTGATTAAGTATAAACCCAAAACTACAGATACATTTGGTTTTGGTTTTTTGGACTTTGTTTTTGTTTTTTTCTTCCTTCCTGTTTTTTTGGGAGAGGGGGTTAGTGAGGACAGGGAGATTCAGATCACTGCCATGGACTCAAGAACTCTGTGGGTTTGTTTTCACTGCAGGTGACAAGCACCCCCCTGCATAAAAACATGGATCAGCCAGGTGTCCTCTCTAACAGAAAGCGGGTCAGTTCCTGAACTGGATGGAAAATAGCCACTTTGAAACGGCAGAAAGCATAATGCTTTTGTTGTCCCAAAGAGTCTTTCTCCAAGCCACTGCACCACCTCGCATGGGTCAGCATTACCTGGGGAACCTCTGCAGGGTGAGCCACTGGTACCTGCACAGAAGTCTTTACTCCCTCTCATTCCTGCTTTCAAGAAGCCCTTGGCAGTCCACTACCTACTCTGATCACAGGATAACTTTCTTCTCTGATAAAACCCTTTCATTTCCTCAGAAGTTAAGCCTTTGGTATAACAATTTCCCCTGCAAACAAAATAAACACTTTACAGAAGGAAGTCACCATCTGTACAACATAAATGGCCAGTTCAAGTCCCCAGTGCTAGTTAACTAATACAAACATATACAAATGTATATGCATATATGCATATGGATGTGTATAAAGACATAATGCATACATGTATGTACAAGCACACACAGATAAAAGCACAGGTCCAGATCCACATACATTTTAAATCCTATATTGTACTGACCTCAAGAATAACTAAGAGCACTAATGCTTGCATACCTGCATCAGTAGAACTTACATTGAAAACATTTTACATGTTTAATTTTAGAAAAATAAAAGATTTTTAAAAAGATAAACCCCCAAAATACCTCCAGAAAGACTCTACATTAAGCTGGAATTGGAATGGGAAATAGACATCAATCATTAAAAGCAGAAAAGATAAATTATGTAAATTATCCCCCAAAATAGGAATTATGGATTCAAAAGCTCAGCATTCACCTTAAGGTGTTTACAAACATTTTAGCTACCTTTAACAATGACCTGTGCCCTGACATCCTATTTTCCCCCCTCTATTTCTGAATCACTATTCTCTTTTAAGTGAAAAGACATATGTTAAGCACTTATATAAAACACAGCATTCAGATAGTCGGACCAGCTGCTGAGAAAAGTGAAGGTCTGGATTACAATGTACTGTCTTGGGTGTTGGCAAAAGTAAATCAGCCCCTATAAACCTCAAGAAAGTTAATAAGCCAGGCTGGAAATTCCTTTGTTTAGAGTGACCAGCAGCATCTATGTCTATCTAACATCAGCAATAGCGCTCACCCTTGTGCCAGCCTAAGCAACCTGCGAAGGCATGCCTTAATTCCTCCTTTCCCAAAGTCCATCAACCACACTCCCCACTGGTCACAGAGAGAACCCCCAAAGCCACTTTTCACCCTCTCCTATAATTTGTATGACCCTCCGTAGCCTCTGCTGAGCCCCGCAACAGCCGCTGGCCTGACACCTGGACCCACTGCTCACCACCGCCTGAGCCATAGCGAGGACTGGGCTGACCATTCTTACTCTGCAGCTTGGCTCAGCAGCCACAGGTAGGAGGTATCATGTGGATGTCACTGCATACAACTGGCCAGCAACAGGCACATCACAGCTTGGGAACCTCTGCTGTAGCCTCTGCAGTGCCAGCCATGAAGCAGAGGCTGACAGCTAACGGGCTGTGTCTGCCACAGAGACCCAAGGGAGGAGGAGGAGGAAGAAAACATTCAGATGAGGATTTAAGATGCACGCAGGTGTTTGTACCAGGCTTACAGCACTTACTGTGGTTAAAATATTTCTTCAACACTTCTTTTAATAAAGAACTGACTTAAGTTTACAAAAAATAACCTGGCCTTTTACACAGTAATTTAACCATAGAGCTAAAAGTCAGAGGAAAGGGAAAGAAGCAGGCACGTGTGAAAGCAGCAGGTGAGAGGAGGCTGAAGGGCTGCGCTTGTCCTCAGGACTTCTTATCAGGAGGAGTAGAGAGGCAATTTATCTCTTTCCACTGATTACTGGAAGAACGTCAGGATACTAAAGACTCTATCAACAGTCAGGTATCTAAATTTAACACAGGCTGTGTTAATATCCCTCCACTCTTTTTTTTTTTTTCTACTCACACCCAAGAAGGTGAGGAAAGGTAGGGATACTTATGAAACAGATGTGATCGCTCCGTAATCACAGTATGAATGGGAGATGACAGATGTTTGATTCCAGGTTACATGAGACCCTGCTGGAAGAAAATATTCCAGCCCCGGAACAATGCAAACCAACAGTAACAACGGATAAACTGTTCAGGGAAATAAGCAACATAGTGCTAGGGACTAGTGCAGAACAAGTGTATGCACTTAAACTGAAGACAAAATAGATCACGAGTATATACAAGAAAAAAACTATAGGTCACAGACAGCACTATAAAGGGAGCTGCTTTACGTCCCAATGTTACAGACCTAAGACAAAGCAGAAATGATTTAAGAAAGTGAAGAGCATCTGTAACCTGATTCAAGCAGATCCAGCAATGCAGAACTCGCCTGCAGCTAAGCAACAACCAGATTTGCAATTGTACTTTTGGATCAAAAACGCATTTATTCTAGCTAGACCACTGTGCCAGCTCCCATGTAATCCCAGCAACTCTGACATGCAACATTAGCTATCTAAATGGTAACAGGCAATGGAAGTATTCTAGAAAACAAAAGGGCAAATTAGAAGAAGTCAATTAAAAAAATATTACCACACACAACAGCTAATATGTTGCTGTGGTTTTGGGTGCTGTTCAGCACCATGACGTTCTCCTAATTCAAAGAAAATAAAAAGAGTCTCCACGATGGAACAAGCTGACATAATGTAAGGACACACATCAAGGCGATGGGCACTACTGGTCTGTCAAAAATGCGACTGCAGTGTAAGTAGACATACCTTAACCAGCTTTGCAGCTGCCTGCTAGCAGCATGGGGTTATTCAGAGGCTGTGAAACCTGTCTGAAAGTGAATAAATACTTAAATAACTAGTCTTGGCACAATGCACTGGATAATTGCTCCTGACAATCTTTTTCATGCCTTTAGCCCCTGAGGGCTATGTAGGCATTATCCCAGCCTGCTACACATTCCAAAGCTGTGGTCTCCAACCCATGCATGGGGGCAATGCATTACAGTTAAGACAGTGCACTATTACTCACAGTCACAAGCCATCACCATTACTACTACAGCACACATCAAGAAAGCAAAACATGACAGCTTATATTATTGCCTAAAAGCCAGCAAAGGGATATCTGGTATCAAAATTTCAGTGGTTCACCATCTTAACATAAAAAGAGAAGACTACAGGTATTTCAACTTTTAACAATTTCCTAAAGAGATGCCAGCAGTAGAGCATTAGGTGGAGTGCAAACAAAGAAGAGCTGAAAGAAGTTGAGAGTTCCTATTAATACCAGCATTAGAGAAGGCCAAAAATCATTACTGAAGTTCTCTTCCTTATGTACAAACTTTAACTCATTTAATATTGAATTTAAAGGTCTCACTTATACTTGTGCCTTGCAGTTTTCCTTTCATCTCATCCCTCTCACTTGGTGCAAAATTTTAAGGGATAATTTTTTGAATACTTGCAAGGAATGAACAAAAAGATTTTTTACTTACTATCATTTATTTTTAATCTTCACTCTTCAAAACTAAAAAGCTTTTTCTGTAGAAATGACAATTTTATATTAAAACTAAAAATGCTTAAGATTCATATTGTTATAGAAATAGGATATTTAGTAAAGTATCAGTACAAGCCCTTAGATTTGGGCACAGTTACCATGCCCTACTCTGCCACAACACAGGCCCTCTTTATCCCAGAGTAGCCACATGCTATGTATTATGAGGAGGATACCAAGGAAATCCCCAATGCCTTAAAATATGGGGGGGTTTCTATCTGAAAAATCAAAACCAAGCCAACCTTTCTGCATTTGCATTGCTAAACTGTTCTAATCGAGAACATTTCATCTCAGCTTTGAGCTGAACAGCTTCATTTGAAGATTTGCTTCCCTTGGGATTAGCTGCTGGCCTGCAGGTAGCCTCATTAGTTGCCTCTTAATTTTCCATCCCTGGATGATTCCAAACACGTGCCTGTGGCCTCACCTTCCTTACAGTAAGTCACATAGCAAAGTGAGTCAGCAAAATACGTTTAACCTTTTTTCCAAAGAAGCAATGCTTGTATAAAATAAATAAACAAAAAATGGCCAGAATACGTATTTTCTTATAAGTTTTTTTTTGTTTTTATTTTCCCTCTTTGGATACGTATCAGATATGAATATTACATCCTGTCTTTATATTACAAAAGTCTTAGAATCCATAAAAACCCAAATTTAAAATCTTAAAATCCTCCTAACAATGTGCCATTGTGTGCTTCATTACTATATTTTCCTTTTCAGTTTAAGGTGTTTTCCCTAACTCTAAGGAGGGAAAATGGATGTCATTAAACTGTTTTCATTAAGAGCATGACACAGTTCAACAGTTTTTTTTCCTTAAATCTACCCTTAATTCCCTATAATTTTCCCTCCATCGCTGCATTATTCATGTATGTCACCCTCTTCTAATTTCTGTGACAAATACAATTGCAGTGACTTTATTTAGGACGAACATGTGCAATATTAAGAGGTGGAAAGTTAAAACAACTGCATCACCTGGCTCTGCCTGATGGCTGGTCAGGGCCAAGGCAAGGCAGCCACAGAGAGCAGGCAGGAAAACCTGCTGCCTGCAGGACATGGGTCTGGGGGGACACAGGAGCCAGGCAGCACCCACTGAAGTTATCACCTCATTAATTTCACTGTGTTTCAGGGAGATGAAGGACTGAGTCACCAATAAAGGCAGAAAGGCACACTGTCATATTTTAGATCTACTGGCACAGGTTTAATTTACATATTTTAAAGCATTTATTTAAAATGTAAGCAGCAAATGCATATCATATTTTACTTAATCATTAATTTAAATATATCACACTACTCTAGCCACTACATGAAATTATTTCCATATATTACAGCCTGGATTGATTTTTAACATTTGACTCGAGAAACAAAACTGATAATGTAATTCCAGCTTTAATTCACTTTAAAGCACAAATTAATTAAATAATTCCTCTATGTTTTCTGTACGACTGGAAGTACCCATTGTTATATCAGGTTGGTTTTGGCAGTGTCTTTGCTACTTTGACTGTTCACAAGTTGTCTTACAGTCTCAGACGGTGTCAGACCTAGAGACTCTATCTTATGCCAGCTGGAGTGAGAACATTGCTTTGATGTATAGAAATACAGGTTTTTAAAGTCAGGGTCTGCTAGCAGTTTCCCTACAAACTACAATGGCAGCTGTGCTAGAGGTCATGAATATTACATAAGGGCTGTCCATGCATCCAAGCCAGCATCAGTAAGCCAAATTCCCATAGCAACACTCGCATAGATTTACTCATCGCTAAGAGATGCATCAGTTCAGCAGCAAGTGCTGTACTGCTGCCCTGATTAGTCTGCAAGATATTATTACTTCAACTCTTCTTTTTAAGATTGTGCATTTACTGATAAAATTCAACACTTCACTTGAATTTCAGGGCAGCCTTTATCATCTTTCCTAGGAGCAAAGAAATCTCAGACTAGCAAAAAGCAACTCTGATAGAACTGAAATTCCCGATTACGATCAGCAACATCTCTAAGATACAATGTGGAAGGGAAGAAGCAGGCTGCTTCTGTTGTATTCCTGCTATACTGACACCAGGACAGCAAGACCCAACTTCAGATATGTTCATCATCTCCTACAGTTGGCAAGTTCTAGCAGTTCCTTAAAAAGCTGCTTTCAAGCTCTTATTAAATAATTACATTTTCTAAAAAACATTTGTGGCTTCCCTGTTGAAGTTTTTTGGCCCAGTGAAGCTGTCTGCTGGTGCAGTAGTGCATCATTATTTATGGAGCTGGTCCTCACCATACAATCAGGTGCACAGCTCAATGATCTGGACTCCTGAATTTGTGAAGGACCCTTGTAAAACAGGTGGCGTAAATGGGCAGAGGCAAAGCTGGCAACGGAAAAGGAAACAGAATGGGAGACAGAAGGGAGATAGGGAAATAAAAAACAAGGCAAAATGGAGGAGGAGAGTCAGAGAGAAAGACAGAGAGAAACGCAGATCAGGTAGATCTGAGGAGGGATGTCAGTAGTGTATTTAAATATGAGAAATGAGAAAGGAAAACACATCTTTAACATAGCGATACACCAAGATCTAGCAGATAGCATTAAAAAAAACAAACAAGAAAAAAACCCACGAAAAAACTGGAATGATGTGATAAACAAATGAAAACAAGTAAGACAAGCATGATTTTTACAAGTGCAATACTCATTAAAGATACAGCACGGATGGAAGAAGAAAACAAGCCCATACCCTTTCACTGCTAAAACCCTCACAGTCCTAAATGTCTCTCACGGAAATATAAGGACACACAGCAAGAACTCAAAGCTCATTTAGTACTTTCTTACTAAACTCTCACTGTCTGCCAGGAGTATGGAGATAGAAGGAGAAATCTTAGCTAGTCCTAGAGCATATTACTCACAGGGTCATTTAACAGACAAACTGTAAAGAAAGCCAGTGAAGTCTTCAGGCAAAAAAGACTTTTGTAACATACTCTCCCTATTTACATATGACGTGTAGGGACCAGTCCTTCATTGAAGGAAGAGAATAGGATGTTTGAGGCTGATTTGTAGAACTGTAAGTTTTGAGTGCCACAGTGAACCACGGGTAAACTTCCACAAGCATTTTCAGTAAGAACTCAAAGCTTTGACCCTATACACTGAAAAAAAAGGGTACCTTCAATAAAAGAAAAATGCACACATTTAAACAAGATTATTCTGAAATATACAAGCCCATCAAGTGCCTTTTCAGGAAAACTGATTCTAAGTGATGTTTCCTGAAAAATACATTCCCTGCTGTTGTCAGGAAAATCTTTATAAGAGGTCTTACGCTATATGTTAACACACTAAAAGAAGTAATGGATGAGATGACAGTCCTTTAAAGCTGAACATCTTATGAGTGTGTGACACGAAGTAACTAACACCTTACCTTTGCTTTTTCCAGCTGTGCCTGGGCCTGTCGCTCTGCCTCTCTCCGCACTGCTTCCCTGTCTTCTTCCAGAGATACATCTGAATCGGATGGACGGCTGGTGTAGGAGTCCGCCGAACCCTGCACAAGAAAAGGAATAATAATGTCACAAGTTGTTTCAGTGCTCAAAATAATAAGGACAAAAAGTAGAAGTGGTTATGCACCTTGCTTTTTCTCTTACTTCTGTATCCCTGAAAAGAGAATAATTGCCCAAAAGGGAAAGCCACTTAGAAATATTTTGTCTATGTAAATGTTTTCTTCTGGAGACTTTCCAAAAGTGCAGGTGTCTTCCCCAGTGTTTTATTTCCTGCACTATCCCTGTGCTCTTATTTGCGTGCTTTTCAGCAAGCAGAGTCAGTTGCTCTGTAGAGTTACAGCAGTGGTGCAGTGCAGGGCTGAAGGATGCACAGCAGCTTCAAGGATGGCTCCATAAAAATTAAGACTCTAAACAGTGGCAGTATTATCAAGGACACAGAATTTTTATAATCAAAATGCAAAGTCAGTATCAATAATTACCACTACATAATATCATTGCTAACAGATTTAACCTCTGCTATCCATTTTTTGTTCCAGGGCAACCTCTTTACCTGACACACTTTCCCCATCAGAACAGCAAATGGCTCGTATCCATCTCTGCCCTTCAGCAAAACATGCAAATGACCACAAATCAACTTCCAGCTAATAAAATCCGTCTGGACTCAACACATGTCCCCATATCACCACAATGGAAGCAGCCACAATGCCAGAACAGCTCTATAAATAATGACAGCTCTGCTTTCCCTCTGCATCTCCCTGCATACAAAACAGAGTTTTGCTAATTCAATCAGAATGAAAACAACTGTCCTCTCCTCACCATCTTTTCTCCTCTCCCTCTATGCAATACATACAATACAGGCTGATAATGAAAACGTAAGGCTTACACAGATATCAGAATTCTTCAGACGTCCTCCTTTGGCTCTTTTCAGAAGCCTGATCCAGGTGGCCTTCATTAGCCAGACAGCTCAGTTATTGTCCGCAGCTGCAGCGCCCGGCACTGATCTCAGGAAACATGTGCACACTGAGCACCGCAGAATCACTGCTCCTTTCCTATCCATGCTCTGCTGGGAGAGCCTTCCTTCTCTTCCCTCTGCCTTTCAAGCTTGGAGCCTCACTGTTTCCAAGTATTCTACTGCAATTAAATTCTCAAATTTTCTCATGCCAGTAAAAAAAAAAAATTAAAGGAAACAAAAAAAAAAGAAAAAGTAAATCCACACCACCTCCAAAAAGCTCAACTCGAATGATAAAAATGTAAAATAAACCAGGCTTCAGGTAGATGTTGTGAGAGATGCTTCAGTTGATCATAAACTGAGATCGATCACAGAAAAATACCTAGGGCTTTTTCCTTTCTGTTTTGGGGGGCGGATTTGGCTGTTAAAAATAGTACTTATAAGAGAACCTTTTAAAATCCTGTGCAAAATGTATTCAGTGACATTTGCAAGTGCAAAGTTCATTTCATTTCTTCCTAGATTGGCTGGGGGTGGGGTAACAGGCTGTTCATATCACTGGGCATGCTCCATATGTACAGCCTTTTACGCAGATGCTCACATCACACCGGGCTGTCAGCCTATGCCAAATTGCCATTTTACATCTCAAGGGTAAACAGCTGGAAAGCACAAGGTCCCTGCGAAACTGGAAGCGCTGGTACGGCGTCTCATTCCCATCATGTATGTCTGCTGCCAGCCACGTTTCCCTCGGATGCTGGGTTCTGTCACGCAGTGCTTTCCTCCACTGCGAAGAGCCCAGCTCCACTCTGAGCTCTTACAAAAAACGTAAAGCCAAAACTATGCCTGTGGAGCTGGAATTTAACCCCCTAGCTACTGCTTGTATTTTTCTGGCATCAGCAGAGGCAGAAAAATAACTGCAACGTACTGCTTAACACCTAAATACCAGATTCTGATAGGGTAAAAGCCAAACAAAACATCAAATGTCTATATTCTGCTTTTCAGGGTTACCCTCTGTCCTTTCATAAACTGCCCTGGGAATCACATGGTAACTCACGGTTTTCTAGGGCATTTCCAATTCACTGACAGACATGCAACGTTCTCGCTGTAAAAGATCCAACAAGAGACCAGCAGCTGTAGCTGGCTGCAGCGCCTGCCCCCAATATAAATTCACAGATAGAGATGAGTACAGTGGTCATGTGTATGTGTCCCAGCATGTCAACATGGCCCAGGAAGGATCAAATCCTGCCATGCTTTCTGTGTAACAACAAAATTGCCCCATCACCAGCGATGCAGTAGCCTACGTTTAATCACTATTAGAGCAAACAATAGTTGTCACTAAACTGACAATTTAAAATAAAGGTAAATTTTAACTTCCCAAATGTTTTATTTTTTTCCTTTCCTGAAGCCCACAATTATTACACCACAGAGTTTAATAAGCTGTCTTTGAACTGACATGAATAAAACTCTCTGACGGATTATTTTGCGTACAGGAGTCCAAACACATCTGCAATGTTATAGTGATCTTCCAAAACTAAAATGCCTATTGACCTAAAGCAAAAGGAGCAGAAAATGAAGGAAAAGACATTCAAACTTTTCTTGTTTGTTTGTTTGCTTGGTTGGTGGGGTTTTTTTTTTAATCTTATCCACCAGTAAAATACTCAGAAGCCCTGTAACATCCCTAGAGCCTTTCAAATTTGGCTATTCTTTAAAATTCTCCTCTGCCAAAACTTCTGACACAGTTCTCCAAAGGAACCAGTGGCAAAAAACAAGTAGCAGCAAAGGGACTGAAGTTTAGTGTAGAGTTTAAACCCTATCAGGGTTGACACAGCAATGGTCTCTGGTCACAATCATTGAAGTCACCACAGCATTAAGGAAAGCCAAGACTGTGCTGAACACCCTCCCCCCACAGACACTCTGGGATCTCCCAACGCTCAAACCCCTTCAGAAAGGGCACGTCCAAACCCTGACCCACAAGTACTGCAGTTCCTCAGTGCCAGGCTGCTGTCCAGCGAGGCACAGTGCCATAAACCAACCCCAAAGCAGCACTACCTTTCAATAAGAGGAAAACAAACAAACCAGCCATTAAGCCTGAAACAGCAACCACACAACAGACAGTGTGGGGGTTCGCTTTCTACTGCACTTCTGTGGTGAATGCATTCTATTTTGCACTGACCCTCTGGCATGGCATCACTTTTACTATCATTCATTCTGCTGTTCAAAAGGGATGCTGTCTAACTGGTCCTCACCTTGTAACAAAAAAAAAAAAACAAAACAAAAACAAACCAAATCATGAAGCACAGAATGTGCCCTAAGAGGGCAAAATGCCTTTTGGGTCAGGCCAGAGTTGCTAAAAGTAGAATTTCATCTTCCAGGCCACAGAAATCATTGACAGTGCTGGTCATGTCTTGTCTTGGCCACAGTCCCAACACACATCCAAAAATTCAAATGATTCAATTTATTCTAATTACATTGACAAATTGCATGAATCAAACTCAACATTACATTTATTTTCCCAGTGGGATGGACATGGTCATGTAAACTTTCAGTGGAAATCAGAAGTTGGGAGATTCTTCGCTTCCCAATTATAGAAAAAAATTGAAAACCTGGCATTAAGGCAATCCAGGAAAAGGACGAGCATACAATTACAATTATTCATTCTATAAAGTACTGAATATTTTTCTACAAGCTAAAAATGTGTTCAACCACTTAAAGATGAAAAAATCCTCAAACTTAAACATTATGATGAAACTACAGAGGAAATACTTCGACTATTCAAAGAAAATAGGGCCAAGTGGATGTGTATTGTCCATTCATGCCAGCTAAGGAAACTGCACTTCCTCCCTGGATTACACAAGTTTTTGGGAAGAACAGTATGGAGCTTTTTCCCAGAGCTTGTGACATGCATCCTTGCTGAGATTTTGCAGGTCTTCATCTCCTTGCACTGAAATATGGAAAAACTGCAGTAATATATGTATGTAATATATGCTACTGTATCCTCTAATTCATCGTCTTTCATGGGAAACTGTCTAACACAAGTGAGATAAGTCATGTTAATAATTACCCCATCTATTTACTCTTTTTTTCCTTTTCTTTTCCTCCTCACTTAGCGAGCTTACAAATCGTTTGTTTGAAAAATAATCTCCTGTTTTAATGACATGATTGACAAATATTTACCAACTATCTTACCACTTATATCAGAGCAGCTCCTATGACATATTCTTACAACATGAACCCACACTTTTCATGCTGATAATGGTCATATGTGATCAATCATATTTGATCCCCTTTTTCTTCAAGACCACCTATGTCTTATCTTCTTTAGCATTGTAGAAGTGTATCATCTTCCAGAGACTGGGTCCTTCAGGTAAAAGTTTATTATTCTCTTTTACTTGCAGGTTGACAGTCCTTAGTTAAATTAGGCGGTGCCTCTAGATCTCTTATTTTTCTTGTTAGTCTTCTGTACCCACGTTTAACTTTGATAGTACAGTGGGAGCTTAAGTACAGATTTTGACTGCAGTGTTACACTCAGTGTAAGATCTGTTGATGTTTGGTCTGCTACTGTAAAATTCACTCTGGGTTAATAATATAGCTATAATTACACCTGAAAATTCAGTCATGGCCTTTATATTATGCCTCCCTCATAAAAAAATAAAAGTGATCCTCTGAGTACCATGAGTTTCTCTTTAACAGACTAATCCACTTACGAATCAGATATCATTAGGACAGTTAACTTTCCAAATTACTGAATAATCTCAAGTAAGTATTTTCTTAGATCCAACAGGTTCCTTTAAGTAGAGACTTTTTACATTATTATTTATTAAATGAAGGCATGAAGCAGAAAGCAAACATACAAGATGATTTTACAAGGAATAAAGAAATATTTGTGACTGCACATATATATGCACTCTTCATGTATACTAATGGGCTCTTCTCGATATATTTTCATCTCCTCATTCACTTAATGCTGAAGAGAATTTTAAACCCAGAAGTAGAAATAACTTTATGTCTTCATTCAATTTACACTTTGAATATGGAAAGCTCAGGCCTCTCTGTGCATATAAGAGGAATAATTCATTTCAATATTCAGAATTTATACTGAGATATCGCTAAGTGCTTTTCTTCTAATCTTGTTGAAATAATAAGAGCATCACATGTCCTGCTAGGACATGATTTGAGATGGTATATTATGTCCTTGTGACGTGCTCTTACTTCTTGAGTGCTATGAAATAAGGTAATGGAAAAAAATGTTGGAAGGTTACTTTCATTCATTTTTCATTTCACTTAAAATGTTTAAAACTGATTCAGAACAAAAGCAAAATAAGAAATATTAAAGTTTAGTATGGAAGTGTAACTGCTGACACTGGTGAATTAGAATACGCCAACAGGGACTATAGATTGTCCGATTTCATCATAAACTGACCAGTTTGAAATGTATGAGCCACACAACCAGAAAATCAGAAGCACCCCCATAAATACACCATCAGTAGGGAACTCAGTTAGGCAGAGTGGCCACAGGTGGTGAATGGGAAAATTTCTTATCAAGGAAGTTTTCTCCAGATGTCTAAGCAATGCCATTATTTTGAATGATACTGAATATAGCACAAAAATGCTGCTCTGAGATTGCCATAAAATGTTATATTTCTGTTAATTACTTGAGGGTAGATTTTTTTAATGGAAAGAACAAATTAATTCAAGTTAATTGTTTGGCATTTATATTTGGCATGTATGACATACTAAAGAAATACATTTTAACAAAGGAAAAAGGAAAGAGCCCATGTATTCAGTAAGGGGCTATCAAGCAGGAACTGTTGACTCCCTGTGTAAGGGCCATGATCATTTCACAGCCTGGCAACTGCCAAGTCTAGTCTGATGCTCTCTCTGGTCCTTGGCACTGGCCCTGCAGCATTTGGCTATCTGCCTGCTGCACACACATTTACACTTAAATGTTGTAAAACTGTGCTCTCCCAAAATTGCTGTGAAAGGAGGGCTACCAGCTCCTACAGGAATCACTGAAATCCTCTGCTGTACTTGTATTTAATAAAACAAAATTAGTGTTGATGAGAATTCTTTTCTTGTTATTGTTTAGAGGTAATTGGGCATTGCTATGGTATCTACAGCCATGGAGGACGTTCAAAGAACAGGATGAGTGAAATTTTAGAACAGCTGGGAGCTTTAGGATGGCAATGTGATTAAAAAGGAGATTATATAGGAAATCAGTCTTCTCTTTACCCTTAACATGACTTTGGCAAGCTTGATCACAGCACCCAGATCAACATTACAGGTTTCCAAGGTGCTAAGCCAATTGACAGCTGGATGTAAGCAGTTTTTTAGAATACCCCTTAGGTTTGCAGAAGCCTAGAATTTGGCATCCATGAACCAGGTAAACAGCTGTACCAGGTACTCTATCAGGGAAAAATGAAACAACAAAAACCAAAATATTTCCACCCCTCCAAAAACAAACAAAACAAAACAAAAAAAATACGAACCACAAACATTTGCACTCACATTTCATGTTAGCACAGATGTTTGCTTTCCTGTTGCTTTAGTAAGAAAAAGTAGCACGAGTAGGTATTTTCAGAGGATCTGTAGTCTTTTCATGGCCACTTTAACTTTGGCAATATTCAAATTGTTTTGAAAAGGGCAGCTGCAGAGCTCAGCCTAGTTAGCAAACAAGCAAACAAACAAACAAACAAACAGGCTCCTTGGAATCAGAGCTCAGCTTTCCCCAAATCTGTGGGAAGCTCTTCTGTGCTATGGTTTACCATATTTTCTGCACAAAGCATCTAAGAGGGAAAACTACCTGAACCCCTATGGGGAAAACTACCTGAACCCCTATGGTACTAGGCACTGTAGATTCGCAAAGTGAATGACAAAGCCTCCTTAAAAGGACTTGCAGTCTAAAGGATGAGAGAATATGAGCAGGAAAAAAAAAAAAGGGTAATAAGAAAGGGATCAAGATAGCAGTGCAATAGAAAATAAAGCATTTTTAAATATTCGATAGCAGCATTATGACTCATCCCTTGCATAACCATGGTGGGCTGTTGTTTAAGTAAATTTTCTATATGTATTATAGCAGAGATTAGTTCTGTGAAAGCCTCTGAAGGAGGATAATCTGGTAGCTCTGTATATTCTGACAGGGAGATTCTCACACTTATGAAACAAGAGAAAGTCCATCTGAGGAAGAGGACAACGACAGGAGGTCTCCTAGCTTATAAAAATGCGCTTTATCAACAATATAATCACATAATCGAGAACTTTAAAACCAACCAAACAAAAAATCCCCCAAACTAAAGAAAAAAAAGGGATTTGATTTTTCAAGACAATTAGTTGGATCTGGAGGATGGGATTAAATTATTAATGATTTTGAGCTGTAAGAAAACGTCAGAGAAATGACAGACCTAAGATGTTGCCAGTGGAACGACTCAGAGACAGGTGTCAAAGGAAGAAAAATACACCAAGGAAATGATTGCAAGCTGCATGAACCTGAATCATCTCACTTTTGTCTCAGACTGTCAGCACAAACATGGATATAAACACAACTTGGTTGACTCAGTATAACTTTTTAAAGCTCTGGTAACTTGATGCTGTGTCTAAACCCTTAGGCAAAGGTAAGCCTCTAAGATTATTAGTAACCACAAGCTGACCTGTAGTGGTGTTTACTGGGACAGAAGCAGGTAAAAACTTGAAGGTTTTCAGGAAAAGTGAAAATATCAGTTTTGACTGCATTAATTAACCAACAGCAGATATCACAACGGAAGGATTTTAAATTGCAGAAAGAGCAGTCAGAAAAAAACAGATTTAGAATGTACAATGCTACGTGTCAATAAATGAGCACAGAGAGGAAGACAAAGATTAGGTCAGCCACAAAATTACAAGGGCTCAAACAGAAAGAGGAAAAAAAGAAAAGCACATCTGGGATGACAACAAGGAAACAGCGAGACAAATAGAAACGGAAAGAATTTGAAGGAAAGCATGGCAACCATCATCTCAATTTGTCTCAGCTCAGTTAAAAGTGCCAATTTAGATTCTCTGTTCCAGATCTTCAGTATATTTTTATCTGGGATTTTGGTTCAAGTCATTAAGATTTTCTGCATCCTTAAAAATAACTTCCTTGAGAATTTTGCATGAAATTCTGTTAGCAATGGAGAATTTTGAAGGAAAAAAAAAAAATTCTTTGTGTTTTATCAAAATATCTCTATACGTACTATCCCTACTTGGTTTTCAAATGTAACGTTTTTTATCTATTCCAGGTAACAAATGGAAGGCTTGGGGTTTGTTTGCTTGTTTTTTTTTAACTTGTTAGAAATGTTGAAGTATATACAGTGAAGTCTTCCCTATTTTACTATCTCAAATGTAACAACTGTTTTAATACATATTTTTGCTTCCTACCCTTCCTTTCTATACAGTAAATATAGTATTCAGCTTTTTAAATAATTATCTTTTTTTACATATATTCGTATGAGCTATTTTGGCAAGCATGCACTCTGAAGAAACTGCTGTCATGCACTAGTTGTCTACAATACTTTTCAACCCCTGATAAGTTTATTTTCCAGCCCATCATCTACTACTGAAATCTTGATTGTCAAGTCATGATCTTTTGTTAACAGCAATCAATGACTGTCATGACATAAACCACTGCAATTTGCTCACTGCATATATTAGGAGAGGTTTTCTTACCAACACCTTTGTTAAATTATACACAGTGAAGACTAAGAAATTGATTACTTAAATTCTCCAAACCCAGGCTCGCTGGAAGCTCAAGCTTGCCAAACAGTGGTTGGTTCACAACTCAGCCCAGGTATCTCTGGCAGGTGTGATGATCCTTTAAGCACTTGCAGCCTTGCTTTCTCTGATACCGCCAGAAACACCAAGTGAGCAGCTTTCACACTGCATGGCACTATTTACTTCAAGATGAAAACACTACATAAAATACACATATCCTCATCAGTGGGCTAAATGCAAGCTTGGTTTCCATGATGTTAGAAGTCACATGAGTCCTTGTGGTTTCAGGTGTTAGTCCTTTGTTCCAGCCTTCATTGTCATGTCCACTGCTTGAAAAATATCAGGACTGTTTCTTTATACCCATTACCTATTCTTCAGGCCTACCATAAACCAAAGCAGACTCCTTGCAATTTTCCAAAGACAACGAGGCTCCTTGCACCATTTAGATATTACAGTTATTCTCAACTGATGTCAAGAATACAACAGTCCTTAATACTTCCACATTGATGTAAAAGTCTCTGGAAGGGCCTTTTGTCCTGCTTGTCTATCACATATCAAAATAATAATCTTGAAGAGTTTTCTCTATCCTACATATATTTTCACAGCTTTTGTTCTAAAATTAAAATATACCAATTAATGTATACATTGCACAATGTCAACTGTTGACATCCACTGGCTCTTTTAGATCTGACTCTAAAAGATACCTAACCTAGCACATCTATATAGAGTGGGCCAGGGTATCAAGTGTGCAGTGTGCTATACTCATCCAAGGGCAAGAAGATAAAGCAAACACTTCATGCCTCATTCTTCCGTCCCAATTCACGTGGCTGGCACTGCTTCTACAGCTCCACCAACTGCTTTTTGAAAGAGGGAGAGCAAGATGGAGGTTTTGACTCTGACTCATGAATCCTTCCTATCGGACTAGCCTCGCATCTTTAGTAAGAAGCAAGACTGAAGTGTGTACACTCCTGTCCCTGTTTCCTATCTGCAGGAAAACACAAGGTGCGAAGAGTACATGCAACACTCATTTATGAAAGAAAGGAAAACCACCGGATAGTATATAATTGCTAATAATGAATAAAGCTTAGTATATTTTCTTACAGCTAAAACAGATCTCGTACTCTGGTTTTATATTAGCACTACTGAGATATAATCACTTAAATAAAGATGGGACAGTTAAAGAAGTATATGTTTTAGATAACCTGGAAACAGAAATGTGCCTGCTACTGAAGATGGTGACAATGATCTATGCTAACCTGGAGGGAAATAAAATATAAATGAATTGCAATAGAAAAATTAAAGGAAATTAACTTTCCTAACTCAACGATGGAATGTTTTTTGTGTTCTGAAACATTCAAAGCTTAGTAGAATGCAACAGCCATTTTCCAGATTAATAAGCGAACTCAGGTTTTTAAGCATATTGCGACCTAGAAGACCAAACGTTTTCTGTTTTTCAGACATAAAAGAAACATCAGGAACAGACTTTTTACTGACTCAGAACAGACTTTGTCTGGGTCAGGAGAGCACATTACGTCATATCCCTTACTGAGTCATTTCCTCCTCTAAAGGAAGTGCCAAATTTTGGACCACTGGTTGCTGTTTCATCTATTACCACAATAGTGAATACTGACAGAAAAGACATTTTTGATATGCTGATAAATCCAAAATCTTAATAAAGAATGGCCAAGGACTATGATACCTGCATGAGCTCTCTCTTGTGTCAGAGCTATGACATCTTGTTCTCAGAACCATAAGGTATTTTAGACAGAAAGGGGGTTCATGAGGTATCTAGACCAACTTCTTCCTTAAGGCGGGAGACCAGACCATCTTGTTCAGGAATTTATACAGTTGGGCCTTAAAAATCTGCAAGGAGAGAGGCTGTACAACCTCTCCAGGAAAAACCATCCCAATGACAGACTATCCTCTCAGTGAAAGTGGTTTTTTTCTTAGATCCAGTCTGAACTCCCCTTCATTTAATTTCCAGTGTTTGTCTCTTGCCCTCCCACTATGCACCTTTGAAGAGCCTGACTCTGTGCTTTTGATAATCTCCTTGCAGATGCTGGAGGGCTTTGGCCCTGAAGCTATCTTGCCTCCAGGCTGAACAAGCCCCGGTCCCTCAGTCTGTACCTGGCAGGCTAAGTGATCCAGCCCCAACAATCCTGAGTGGCCTTCACTGCCCTCTGATTTATCCATGTCTTTCTTATGTTGGGTCAGCAAAATTGGTCACAGTAAAGTAGGTATGTTCTAACAAGTTCTGTGATCACCTGCCTGGATATAGTGCCTGGGTTCCTATTCACAGAATCACAGAAAATTAAGAGTTGGAAGGGACCTCAAAAGATCATCTAGTCCAACCCCCCTGCCAGAGCAGGACCACCTAGAGCAGGTCACACAGGAACGCATCCAGGCGGGCTTTAAATGTCTCCAGAGAAGGAGACTCCACAACCCTTCTGGGCAGCCTGTTCCAGAGCTCCATCACCCTCACGGTGAGAAAGTTTTTCCTTATGTTTCTGCAGAACCTCTTATGCTCCAGCTTACACTCACTGCCCCTAGTCCTATCATTGATTGAGACTGAGAAGAGCCTGGCTCCATCCTCCTGACACTCACCCTTTACATATTTATAAACATCAATGAGGTCACCCCTCAGTCTCCTCTTATCCAAGCTAAAGAGACCCAGTTCCCCCAGCCTTTCATATAAGGGAGATGCTCCACTCCCTTCATTTTTGTGTCTCTGCGCTGGACTCTTTCAAGCAACTCCCTGTCCTTCTTGAACTGAGAGGCCCAGAACTGAACACAATATCCCAGATGAGGTCTCACCAGGGCAGAGTAGAAGGGGAGGAGGTCTGTCGACCTACTAACCACACCCCTTCTAATCCACCCCAGGATGCCATTGGCCTTCCTGGCCACAAGGGCACATTGCTGGCTCATGGTCATCCTGCTGTCCACCAGGACCTCCCCTGTTCATACAGGAATCAGGAGTTCAGGAATTCAGAAGAATCCACAACATTGGAAATACAAGAGAGTTCTCAAAAAAGAGCCTTGGGCAAACCTGTGTTTACAGATATGCTATACGATAATCAACTTATTAAAAAATGTTAAGACAAACAGTACCTCACTTTGTTGTAAAGCATCATTATTATTATTATGCCACCAGCATCAATCAACTCTGTAAAATCCCTCATAGAAAGAGATTCCTTCCAACATATCCCTAGCAAGTTTATGGTCAGAAAAGAGTCTCCAGAGTCTGCAGTGATTAAAGGCTCAAGAATGGAAAGTCCAATTCTCCAGGCCTTAAAGTCCCAAAACATGTGCTAACTCTCACCAAAGAAATACAAACGAACCCATGCTGTCCATGACAATTTGTTTTCTTCAGGAACTGCACTGGATAAAGACTGCTTATTCCTCTCTGCTCCATTGTTTGGAAATGAAATTAATTCTCTCTGTAAACTCATCCGGTTATGCTCAATTAAAAGTCCTATTTCCTCCAGTTTATGAGGGAATCAGTTTCTGCTTGAGGAATTACCCCCAAACTTAGAAGCTGTACCACTGCTGCTATTGCCACTGGATTCCTGATGAGGGGATGGGAATATTACAAAGATGTTTCTGAGAATGCTGCTCTGCTGTCCTAATCAATAAGGCAACCAGTATTTGGATGAAATTCCTAAAGACAAAGAGGAAGAGAGTGAATACGGAGCCAACAGAAAGTAGGTAGGTGGATGATAAGCATCCTCCATACCACACAGAAAAGGAGCACCTATGCTAAAGCAGAAAAGGGCAAAGCTTCGAGGATAAATATGAGAGAAATATTTGAAGAATGTAAGAGATGGATGCCAGGCTAACAAGCATGTTTGAACTTCTACTAGCTCTTGCCACTCTCCAGTTTATCAGCAAAGATCACAAAAGAAGAAAGATATCTTTTCTAGGATGAAAAATACTGTGCAAACATACAATCAAGCAAAAAAATTACCCCAAGTATTATTTGTGCTTATATGCCTGGCACTACAAGGCGAGTTAGTAAGCTAATATCTGGCTTTTCTTTTTTAAAATATATACATTTTTAAAACATCTAACCACTTCCATATCTGCACTGTATGCAGTTTTCCATTACAGCCAATAAAGATCCAGTGGTGCTAGGCTTACATATTGAAGCATATAAGCTGAAAGCTAATTCCACAGCTAGTTTTTCTGCTTATAAGTGTTCAACATTTTCTTTGGGTTCACCCTGCTTTACATGAAATCGGTCCCCAAAGTATTCATGGACAAATAAAAACAACAAACAACAGAGAAACCAGACAAGCATCATCTTTCCCAGGTCATACCTATTTCCCATTCAGCAGTCATGTAGATGCAGACGTGCTGCTATACAACTGAGATCTCTTTGTACTCAAATCCTCTCAGAGATTCTCCAGAGATGCAATGGCAGCTTCACTGGACAGGTTTAAGTCAGTAGTCAACGCTAAATATAAGACATGCTTTTCATGCTTTAAGAAGTGTCACTCCTACTGGCTTTCAGTAGTAATTCAGTTCATCTCCACATTGGAACAAAGGTAATGTAGTACCTTGATTATTACTTTTTTCTTAATTTTACAATTCTGAACTGACGTCAGTTAGGCTGAAACACTTATAACAAAGTACTGTAAACTTTCATTTAAGGAAACCAGAATTTCACTCCAGATCTGCACTGCTCTTCTTCCATCACTCCTTCCGTAACAATTATTCTACCTATAATCAGCAGTAGTTCATACAGCTTGCATCTCCCTTCCCCTTCAGAGTTTTTGAGTTAATAAAGGGAAAACAAAAACGATTACTTATTGTTTCTTTCCTCACACAGAAGAAAAGGAAATGCTTATGGCTGAAGCTGGCACACCAACACCAATGTGCTTTTTTATAACCTCTCGTGTTTTGTTAATTCTCTACAGACAAGGATCTTTTTTATGATTCAAAAAGACATCAGTATTTTTAAATCCTGTTATTTTTCAAAATCATCACAGCCTATGATCTCAGTAGCAGCTTCTTCTTGTTTCCTCTTTGATTATGCTAAAATAGACCTTATTTAAATTGAATAGCATTTCATTCACGTCATAAAATCTACCAGAGAAGTGCAGGGACAGCACTGTCAATTGTCACAAGGCAAGCTGATCCAAAAAACATGTTGTGTAACTGGCAGGACTAATCTCTCCCACCACACTTACAGACACAGATGTCCAGGTTTATCTAAAATAGCCCTAAGCGAAATAGAACAACTTGTGGTGTTTGGGTTTTTTTAAAATGCATGCATTTTCCTGGGAGGCATTTAATTACAGAAAGATCTCAAATTTTATTCCTATGCTGACAAGGCAACAACACTTAGAGGAAATGGTATCAGTAGGATTGTATTTTCTCCCTCAACACATGAAGGACCATTCCATCCAGACCATTTCCCAGATGTTCTTGCCTGCAAATTCTACCAAACCTCTAGATACTAATTGATCAGAACATTATTTTGTACTAATGAGATACTGCTGAAGAGAATTACTCATTTTTCCTTACAAATCTGTTACTGGGGCAGGTGAAATAACATTCATGCTTGCATGGGAAAAGTCTTACACTCAGAATGCAAACCAGTTTAAGTTATTAGATGATATTAGCATATAGGTGTATGTGGGGATTATTTAAAAAATTAAAAAAAGCATTTTCCATTTTCTTGCTGTTAAGTCCTAACATACTGTCAATCAGCAAAAGCAAAATTTCACATACAGTACTAAAGTCTTGTACAATGAGCCTTACAATTTTGCCTCAGCACCTCTGAAGGCCACCCATGTTCTTGCCAGGATGTGCATGTAACAAATAGTAGAACCACAGCAAACAATACATATAATTCTCTCTTAGAAAGACCATGGGATAATTGAGGGCAGCAGAACACAACTTTCTTAAATATTTGGTGTAAACCACAATATGACACATATGTTAAATTGACTATATTTGAGCAAGAATCTAATGCCCCTCTCCTTCAGATCTCACTTTATAGATATATCACTGTATTTATATGAAATGCAGAAAAATGCAAAAGAAGCACAGTGAATTACATATTAAAGGCTCCATTTTTTATTTTTATTTTTTTTCAGAATTATATAGGGCATGCTTCAGCAATGGGAACTAAAACCATGGGCAATTGCTGGACACAATGAAGACTTCTAAGAGTGAGGTTTGACATAAAATATGGGAATTTCTAATTTGGTACCAGTAAGGTTTCTATATAGTCTGTATTCTCTTATTAGAATCAGAGTAAAAAATAGGTTAGGGAGGGGACATCTGGAGGGCAGGACACCTAGTCCAACCTCCTGCTCAGTGCAGTGCCAAATCAGCTCGCTCAGGGCCCTGTCCAGGTGAGTTCTGAAAGCCTGCATGGATGAAAATTTTGCAACTTTATACAGAATTTTACTTGTTAATCTTCTCCCCCAGAAAAATGTAAGGAAGTTGTAAGAGTAATCTAACACCTTAAGACAATAAAATAAGAAGTTATATGACATTTAACCTCAAAAATAAGCCTGCTGAGCTGCTTCCACAAGCAGATGAATATATATATATTTTTAATAATCTAATAATAGCTATGCATGTGTTAGCCTTGCTTCTACAAACTGGCCTGCTATTTTCCCCCTATACTTAAGCATTCTTTAAGAATTCCTATAATGGTCTACCTCCCTTAGACTTAAGAGCTCAACTGCTTAAGAAGCACTATCATTTTGGATTTCTGCACCAACAGTGGTTACCTTGTACCACTAGAAAAATACTTTAAAGGGTTTGTTTTTAGTAAGAAAATTTGCCAAGATATTTTGCACAAAACACAGAAACTACCTTAGAAAAAGTCAAAAACATATTAAAATCAATGCTTATTAACTCCACCTGACTTGCTTGTAAGATCTAACAGAACACTGAAGCATTTTACATCGTAAAATACAGTGTGTTATTCTAGCATTTTAATACCAAAAAGTGCTATTATGCATTGCTGAATTAAAACATATAGATTCACATTGTGTTGTAAATGACAATGTATAATGAAACGTGCACAGGAGAATTTCTCAGGGATTTCATCTTTTTCATTTCTCAGGGAAAAGCTTTTAAAATTTCTGGTTCCTATAGTCCTGTAGTTACAGCACTGTAATACCCAAGTTTCACTGCATTTTCTCCCTGCAGAACTCTTAGACATTAATCTGGTCAGACACATAAAATAATAAATAAGCTTGTCATGGCTATCATTACCTGTTTCTATGAAAATAAAAGATTTGCTGAAAAAAGAACTAATGAGTCCCGTGGAAGATGAGCTAACTATCCACAACATTTCATAATTCTTACTCATCAGCTGAAGCTGTTATCTGAAAAAGACCATGTAGCAAAAGCAAACAAACTGCACTTCATTTAGAGCTTGCTTATAATTTAGAGAAGATGCGTCTTCATGAAGATGTGTTCCTGTGGCTTTGGTAAAGAGGTAGATGGACTTTTTTTTTTTCTGTGATAGACTTCTTGACAAGCCCTAATGAATAAAAATAAATAATAGGTTTAGTCTGATCAGCTGTATCTGAACTTGTTAATTCAGGTTAGACCTACTTGTTGTAATGAAATGGAAAACAAAAATGTATTCCCAAACAGATATAAACACACAATCTCAACTGTAAAAGAAGAGGAAAAACAAACAAACAAACAAACAGAAAAAACAAAACTAAACTAAACACAAACAAAGCAACAAACCACAAGAATTGCATCTGGAAGAGATCATTAAAGAAGTTTCAGATCAGATAATCTGAAACAGTAATTTTTGTCCCGTGGTTTCCCTTTGTGGAAGGTTCCTATCAAAATGACATTGGACTATATCCAGCCTGCCTGCTAAGTGCTTAATTGAGCTGTCACAACTACTGTAGTGCTGAAAGGTCAAGAGACCAACGAGCTATCTAGATTGCCAGATGCCACCTCATACACTCTTGATGGGAGAAAAGTAGCTGCCCTAGCCAGGACAGACTATCTAAAATGGGCAAGTCTGCCATGGCAAGCAGGCAGGCACATATGGCCGACAGCGCGAACATGCTTTTTGACTTGAGCTTTCCATATGTGCTGCAGGGAAGTCACGATTTCAATTTTTCACTTAAATCATCTTGCACGTGTACCCCTTCTGCTGACTTACATACATCCACAGACTAAACTGCATATATATCAAAACGCATCTCACAAACATTTAACTGGAAAACAGACTTTAAAATAACCATATTGTTAGAGGCACCACATGGGGGCCTCTGCAAGTTCTAGCATTTTCTTGTACCATATTCATGCACAGCATATACAAGTCACATTTCTTTAACTAGAGACATTTAAATTACCTTCCATATTGGGCTCCACCCTGAGAGTTATAAATTGACGACATAAAACAGGCATGCTAATAGCATCTTTTATCCACAAGACTTCTCTAGCTACACAAGTCTCCTGACATCTAATTAAATAAGAAGTATGAACGTATATGGCATAACAGGGATCAAGTTGTGAATAATTCTCAAAACCCAGGAAACACACACAGAGGTGTGCAGAAACCAAGATAATTAAGTACGTTGCAGCCATGTACATCAGAGAAGCACACAAGGAATTTCCTTCTTATTAGCTCTGTACTGCCATAGTGAGATCACTGCCCCAACCAGTATCACTTGTTACAGCTACATTATGCTCCATTCAAGTTCCTCACTGAAAACCAGCTCTATTTTGTAATCAAGACCTGTAGAGCAGATGACAATACAGAAAAGAAAAGCTCAAGTATTCCCGATCATGAAGTTATTTTTTTAAAAGTTCATGCCAGTTCAGTGAGGTTAACTGTCCAGCAAGAGAGATGGATCAGTGCTTTGCCAGGAAGTAGGTAGCTTTATCATATTTATTTCCTTAGTATGGTAAAAACTTAAACCAAGACCAAGAAATTTAAAGATTTCATTAGGACTCAGTGCTACCAACACAGTCAGAAAACAACTATTCCCAAATCCTGCTCAAGACTTCCTTCCCTCCTTCCCACTGCCATCTCAGAAACAGACAAGTTGCCAAGAGGTACAGAGCTACCTTGAGCAGTTCAGTGGAGGGCATGCGGAGATGGGTCTCTCCACTCACCCCCACTCTGTTTTCTTCCACCAGCACTTACTACAGCCTGCAAGATGAAGGTGAGAAGCCAAGAAAGGAGCCGCAATAAAAGAAACAAAAAAACCCACTCTGCACTAGTGAGGCCACGCCTGGAATAGTGTGTCCAAGTTTCAGGTTCCTCGGTACAAGAGAGACATGGATATACTTGAGAGAGTCCAACGAAAGGTCACAAAGATGATGAAGGGACTAGAGCATCTCTTACATGAGAAAAGGCTGAGAGAGCTCTGAATGATCAACCTGGAGAAGAAAAGGCTCTGGGGGATCTTTTTAATATATGTAAATCTCTGACGGGAAGGTGCAAAGAGGATAGGGCCAAGCTGTCCTCAGTGGTGCTGTGACAGGACCAGAGGCAATGAGCACCAACTGAAACAGAATAGGTTCCCTCTGAACATCAGGAAACACTTTGTCACTGTGACGGTGACTGAGCACAGGCTGCCCAGGGACGTTGTGGAGTCTCTGTCCTTGAAGATACTCAAAAGTCATCTGGACATGGTCCTTGACAACTGGCTCCAGGTGGTGCTGTCCGAGCAGAAGGGTTGGACTAGTTGATGTCCTGAGGTGCCTTCCAACCTCAACCTTTATCTGTGAAAAGTGTTCACAAGGCTGCTCACCCACACTATGTGCGTGCCATTTGTAAAACAAACTTGCTTGTCAAACATGGTACGCTAACCGTGACCAGCTTCCATGGTAAAAGGTATGCTCATTCCCCTCCTCCATTGCTTTCAGACATCACTCAGCATTAAACCAGTACAAAAGGAACCAGATTAATTATAGTAATTGTCCCTCTAAGTGAGGGACGGCTATTCTACAGTTCAGAGACTCACATACACAACAGGACTTCCAGCTCAGTGCCTCCACCTATGGACTCCACAGAGCTCCCCACCCTTTTCTTGCCTGTTTGGTGTTGGATTGTGTGGACAGAGGTAGGGGAAGGCCAGACGTAGTATAAATCCATTCAATATATCATCAACAGTCAAAAAGGCTCCATCTTCAGTCAGTGAAAATCAAGTTAAAGAAAGGAGACAAGGAAAAGAAACATATATGAAGGTCAAACAGTAATATCATTATTAAGGAATTTATTTCACATCCAGTAGAGGAGGTTAGAGAAAACACCTGCTTTACTCTGGGGAAAAAAGTATGGTCACTGCAATCGCACAAATCACTAATTGCAAATCACACTGCATGTCTTGGGTGTAACACAGAAATGACCAGTACCTCTCTCTGCTTGGCTTCATTATTGTTTTCCTCTCTCGTGTTTGCCTGTCCTAAACTGAAACTACTTCAGAAGCCATTCTGCTACATGATCGAAGCCAGCAGCTCTCCCAGGATTCCCCTGGGGGAATCCCAAAACTCACAGGCAGTGCTTAAACCACAGCTGAGACGTCTCTGAGCTAGTCACAGGGAATGATGCTATACAGAGTGACCCTCATTTTTCCAATTTAGGAAAGAAAAACTGTATTGCTTCTACACTCTGGCTGCTGCAGAGAATCCAGGGGCAAAGGCTTGATAAGGGTGAGCGTTTCACAAACCCACATCTAGCTTTGGATGTGACTGCATCTGTCTCCCACATAGAGCTATTCTTGCTAAACACCCATGTACAATATCTGCAGGTCAAAAGTAATCAAATACTGGCATTAGTTACGTGTAAAGCAGGCATTTTTAAAGTGACTTACAAGCTTAAAAAAGTTAAAACATCTATTGTTACCAGAAACAAACCAAGTATCACTGAAAATTTAAAGGCAAAGAATCAAAATGTCAAATGATTTGTCCAAGGATGAACTCATGACTCTGAAGTAAATCTCAGAGGCTAAATTTAATTTGCCTGCCTTTTAAGTCTGTACTTCCAGTTACACTCACACGTGCCATACTGTGTATTAATCTGAACATAAGGTGTTAAGTGTTGTTGCCTTAGGTTGAACTAAGGTGAACAAGGAAAAGTCATTCCAAAATCTCAAGGTTACATTTTTACAGCATTCTGCCACAGGTAATTTTCAGAACTGTGTGCACAATAGGAAACTTGCAATTCAAGTGAGAGGTTCCTGAAGAAGCAATCCCTATTTATGATATTTAGACATGTTCCTGTGTTAATCCACAGTATGATAAAAAAAAAAAGGTGTTTCTAAACAGTTATAAATGACAGTCTGCAATCTTAGACACCCTTATTATCTTTTCTGTTTGCTCCATTTCTGAAATAAGGTAAGTAGCGATGACTCAGAATAAACACTGAAAACACATCAGTGTGTTCTCCCTACTGGTCTCTAGCACTTAAGAGTAGCGTATTTCTAAAACAGGTGGGTTTTCCCCTTCATGCAGCAATATTAGCCCTATCACTGCTGATGGAACTGGGGTTTGTCTGATTCACAAACAGCACTCAGAAAGCAATTCTTCTCAAACCTGAATGTCACTTGGCTGCTTCAAGATCTTTCACTCTTTTGGAAATTTTGGAAATTTTGGATTTTCATACTTTTAAGAAGATAATTCTACCCTGCAGGAGCAATGGGTATAACTGGCATCCATCAACATCATACTTAATACTCCATAAGAAGTGCTCCATCCTTCAAGAGGACATAGGCAAACTCAAGGGAAGTGAAGATTTAATTTAAACAGACAACTTCAAAACTTTTGCCCGCAGAACATAACTGACAAATGCTGGATTTCCAAGGCAACCAAAACACTTGCTCTGGACATCACAACAAATTCACTGGAATGATAAAGAGGTTTTCCATTCTTTGTAAGGCTATTTTCAAAGAGACAAATTTCTGAAGAGCGAAAGAGTGAAGTTTTGAGTTTCTTAAGAAAGTTAAAACCAGCTACTTGATAGCAAAAGTTTCAAAGTTGCACGCAATAGAGAGAAATGAAATTCAGTGATTTTCCTTAAAAGACTAATTACTGAGAAAATTCCTCCCTTCCTCTGAATTACTCTGCTATAAAACAGCTTTTCAACAACTAGGCTGTTCTCAAAAGAAATTGTAATTAATCCTACACTTACCGTCACAGTGCCTGATCATCTTGCTATAACAAAGCCCACAGTTTCTACCAGGAAAAACTCAGAGAAGGGAGGAGAGATGAAACACCGAGGTGTCCCGTGCCCGATTAGCAGCAAGTCAGTACCACCTACCTACACCTGTGGTCCTCTGGAAGGGCAGTGGTGGGATGTGTCTAGAGATGCCTCATGCCCACAGCTCAGGGAAAACCCACCTGAGGCTGCAAGAGCAGAGGCTATGCAGCTACTGGAAATGCCCTGCTGGGACACGAGTAGCCTGAGGGCACAGGAGAGCCAGCCAGGCCACCCAGCCATGCAAGCACTGTGCTAGATTTCCATCACCATTACGCAGCTACTGAAAAGACTGTTGGTAGTAAGATTTAGGTGCTTTTGCTTTGGGAGGTTAACGAAGAGTACAATTTATCGGGAGGCTTAGAAAAGGAGGTCCCACTTCTGCTTCATTTTTGATGAACCATTCCGATTAGGTTATCAGAGGTTTATTTCGCAAATGAACAGGAAGATCCCCACACAAACAACTCATAGCCACCAGCAAGATTGCTTGGCCTGTAACTTTTCATAGTTTCCTGTATTTATAAAATTAAATTGCTTACTATAGTCAGAAACCTCTACATTTCCAGGTATATGGCATAAAAAAATGCCTCGAGAGATCACAAAAGATACTATATGTTTATTCCACCAGTTCTTAAGAGGTTAATAAGCACCTGCCTAAAGTGCTAAAATGCAATGTGAAAGACTCTCAATATCCTGAGACAGAACACTTATGCAAAAAACTGATTCAAACAGGAGAGGACCACAGCTACCTGGTTTTATTAATGATTTCAAAAATATAGCATTCATTGCTATGTCATGAAAGGACACATTTTTTTTTTTTTTTAATATAAAGTGTTCATAAACTTCAACGTTGTCTTTTGATAACTGATTACCTTTCTTTAGCTGAGGTTTGTGGGAGCAAATAAAAACACTGATTACCAATATCCAAACTTACTATGCACTCAGAGCAAGCTAATAATCCAAGCTTGTTTATACACAGGAACAAAAAGGATGCAAAAGAATGCACCACATGTTGAAGTTGGTTGTACCAGTCTGTGGAGTTTCACTCTTAAATTTAACCAAATTAGACTACGGTTTCAGACACATTTGTGCAAATGCATGTGCATGCTCATGTGGACATGAAAGTGTGCATTTCAATGATCACAAAAAATTCTATTCCTCTCTTAGTCTATTTAAAGGATGGATTTTTAAAGAGGGCTTTATTGAATTCCTCTAAGAGGTGTTTTAAACATGCTATGTTTCATTTTATCAGCAATCTCCTTTCTAGGATAAAAATCGAATTTTATATGCATAGCTAGAATGCTTCAAATAAATTTACATTTTTTGGGATTAATAGCAATCTTAAAATTAAATCCTGAGATTCTTCCCTGTCACTCTTTTCACTCACTTCATCCTTCAGTGACTCACAAGTAATTGTTTGTGTAGGAAGATAAAACAAATGCCTCTTCCACAGTGCAGAGCATATGGCTTCATGGACTACAGATCTGTACATGTCGCTGTTTATGCCGGGAGCGGAGAGACGCAGCAACATATAAGTTCAGCAAGAGCAGGCAAAAGAAGAAGCTAGCTTTATTAATTTACAACCCCATTTTTATACCCCAGCCCCATAGGGCGATTGGTCAGCAATCACACATCTCCTAGGGTGATTGGTTAAAGTCCTACAGCACCTATTTCAAAATATTTTTACAATGTACCATAAACAAAACTTATCGAAACACCATGTGCTAGTCTAGTTTACAAAACCGTCCTACTATTTCTCATAACACGTGTGAGAAAGGCAGGGATCTCACAGGATATTGTGAGAACCTAGGAAAATTCCTCTGCTAGCAGCTTTTCAGCATCCACATGTACAGATAGAAGTTTTACATTGATTCTAGCTTTTACTGAATGATAAAACAGTTCTTCAAGTTTTATGTAGGCCATTTACTCTATTTTACTTATCACTAAGCAAAGCAAACATCTTGGTAAATCTGACTACCAAAATAACACCCAAAAAGTGCGGCCATATTTTCCCCTGAACTATCTTGCTTTATAGAAAAACTAAAAAAAAACAAACCTGCATGACATTTTGGTTTGGACTTAACAAAACTTTTTGTTTGAACAGATTGTTACAATTCAGTTTCAGGGACCTCTAGAGATATCAAAGAGAAAAAAAACAAAAACAAAAACAAAAAGAAAAAACCCAAACCCACACAATTCATGGTGGACTTCTTACTTTTTCTATTGATTCTATTCTATCGCTTAGTTGTAGTAGAAAAGAGACTGGAATGAGATGTCCCATCTGTCTGGGAAAGGTGTCTCAAACTATTTTCTATGACATAGAATACTTCAATACTTGAAACAGTATAAGGAAAAGAGATTGAGAGATACACTGGGACTCCAAACCCCTAACACCATTCTTCAATCATCTAGGTTATTTTCAAGGTACTTTAAACTTTCAGACCCAAAGCTTCACTCTCTGCATAAACCAGTACATAACTACACGGGGTACAATGGACTGTAGAGACTGGGCAAAAATCTATTGAGAGAGAGATGTGCAACCCTCAACAAATAATCTACAAAGGTGGAAATGGATTAAGAAAACAATCAGTCCATTAAAAGCTTTAAAGATGGAAGTTTGCTTCTGCTTGTCAATTTTTATAAACAAGTAATCAATCCATATCGTAAGTAATGCAATAGAATGTTATTTACTGCTTCGGAGAAACTTTTCTGTTCTGTTCTTTTCTGTTGCCTTGCATGGCTTGTGAAAGTTTGCGCAAGTCACACACACAAATGGCTTCAATGTGCAGACAGCTGCATTGATATTATTTCCTTCAAGAACAACTTCTGCATCTCAAAAATGTAGCTGGTTGGAATTAAAAAAAACCCAACCACCCCACCAAAAAGAAAACAAAACAAACGGGAAAAACAAACAAATAAACAACAACAAAACCAAACCTAAATTAATTCCTTGAAATGTTTTGTAGAACCCAGACTGCTATAAAAGGCACTTTCATACTTTAAAGAGCAACTTCAATAATCAAAACATTTGCAATTGCCAGTTATATGCAAAGAATGTTCCACTTTTTAAATGTGAAATTTGTTCTGATGTCCTGTAGTAGAAGTTCATACACATTTTTTTGGTTTCTGGCCTTGACTAGATGACGAGTGGTGTGTGGGTGGAAGAATCCATCCATTTTACTTAAAACATAGCCCTTGAGCCTCAGCCTGCAAAACTTTTGTCGGTTACCAATACGACGCAGAAGTGCAGAGTTCTGAGAGGTTTTCTTGTCTTCTCTGACATCATCCACTTATTTGAAACATTGTTTTACATAAACAGGGAAGAAAAGAGTGTCCGCTCTTAATGTGACTGTGTTTGAGGTTTGTTTTTTCTTTTTTTTTTAAAGCTAGCTTTCTTGATGGACATTACATTACAATGGTATGTTTTGAACTGTATGAAAGAAATGGTTTGGCAACGTCTCCACAAACATACATGTAAAGGGGGGTCTGTAAGCTACCTGCAGTCTACCTATATTGCAAAATATGAGACAAATTCTGAATTACTTGGAAGCATGGTTTTGCTTAACTTAAACGTCTGATTGGCTCATTCAGTAAATGAATATTTCCAATATCAGCACAAAGTGATAAACATGACAAAGAAAGTAAATTCAGTTTTATCTAGCAAACAGTAACCCATTACTTGAAAAACTTGTAGGGAAAAAAAAGTAATTTTGTAAAAGAAATTGAATGTGTGAATACTCTAAGTCCAACTACAGGGAGAACAGGACAGACAGAAATCCAAAGCTGACCACTAAACTCTGAGAGACAGGAAACATTAGGAGTAAATAGTATTAAAAAAAAACAACAAAACCAAAACAAATCAGAACCTTAGTTCTCATCTTACCACTTCGTAATCCTCACTGCCAAAAAGGTACATAGCTACACCTTCAGAGCCTGACACTAGCCGTCCAGAGCTCCCAAACCGCCTACAGTACGATCTCCAACTGCATCCTCCAACTTCTGTACTGCAGCCAGGCAGGCTTCACAGCTGCGATGAGCTCCCAGCGCTCCTTTCCCACGCTCGAACTGCTCTTTTAAGTGTTTCTTGCTGGCGGGCACGAAAACAAAACCTCTTGCTGCAAAGGGGCCGAGGAACCGACGGTCTGGCAGCCGCTCCGAGGACGGAACTCGGCCGACGGAGCGAAGCGGCGGCGGCAGCGGGGAACCCGCGCCCGCCGTGGGCAGCGCCGGGCTCCAGAGCCGAGCGGGGCCCGGCGCTCATTCAGGCTCCTGCTCCTCGTCACACGTCGCTGGCGCTGCCCTGATTGGCTGCGGGGAAAAAACAGCGTCGGGAACAAGCGAGTGGGAGCCCGGCTGAGCTGTGGTTCGGGATGGGAGAGCCCGGGAAGGTGGCAGGAGCAGCGTGCGTGCCGCGGGAGCGGCCGCTCGGGTGTCTTGGGCAGCCAGAGGCAGACGGAGCAAACGCTGCAGGCGGGGGATGCGCTCGGTGGCAGCGAGCACGACTAGTTTCACTCGGTGGAGCTCAGAAACATGCAGTTCACAATCTGGATTACCCGAGCTCATCTAAATTTATCCCTCGCTCCTCTGCTAGTTCTGCAGAAACCCAGGAGATAGTTCTGCAGAAACCCATGGAGCTATCTCACTATCTACTAAAAAAAAAAAAAAAAAAAAAAACAGTCCAGGATGGTTTTCCGTTGCTATGTTTCACCCACTTCAGTGCTCCCTTCTCCTGATTAATGCTGGACTGCTCTGCTAGAAAAACCCAGTGCAACTTTATCTCCGTACAACGGTGGCACTTAGGTAACAGGAAAGTTATACCCACTGCCTCCCCAGCACGGGAAGTGGATCCAGTGTGCACCACAGTGCTATGACAGAGAGCCTGATGCCTGGCCTCACTCCTGGCCAGCTTCCTGTCCAGGTACAGAAGGCAAGAAAGAGTAAAAGCAGCCAAAGAGCAGGATAAAATGCTAAAAAGGAAAAGACTTGGGAGACTAACTCACCGACAGCATTTCCAATCTAATATTAAAATGGGAAAAGAAATCTCATTAAAGATGGTTTAGGAATACAGTATGTAGTAAACCAGGCATACTGAAACACTGCCTGCTGGGAAAGGCTGGCCTTCACAACTGGGGAAGAGGCCACCAGTCAGCATCCAGTAACACAACCCCAATCAAAACAGCTTTAAAACAACACTAGGAAACCCATCCCCTCTCTGCTCAGTCCTCTGAATTCCTTACAGTTCATATTGCTGCTTTCACTATACCTCAGAATCACAACTATACATAAGCTCTAGGAAGAAATATGGAATATGTAATGTCTGAAGGAGGAAATGTGTGAGTGTATGCTCACCTATTTATATTCATGATCATATAATATACACAACATAGATACCATGACATATACACACAAGATACCATAAACACCCAGAGCACTGAAAATCCGTTTGTGCTACTCAACTTCTTTCTCTTCCACAGAGGAAAGAGGTTCTCTTTCCTAACAAAAACACCAAATGATGCAGTACAAATACACTGTAAATATCCTTCCTGTTTCTCCCCCCAAGCTTGCCTTGCCTGCCAGTTCTTTTAAATAGATCATGTCTTGACTACCCCAGTTTCTTTGCGTGAGTTAGCAGGATTTTCTTCTCTCAGTCTGCCTTCTCTGTTGAAACAGACCTTTAGTCCCCTGTTGATGATATGTGATGTGACTCATGAGTCTGGATTTTTTAAGTTCTTGTATGTACTCACAAGTAGAGTTAAAACCAAGTTATATACTCTTGGAAAAAATTAGAAAATCAGAAGACATTACTTTTACTTCCAACCATATGTTTACAGAGTAACAGTAGTTTAATGTCAGCCAAACTAGTCACTTCACATTGTATCAATTGCAAATTACACTTCAAACAAGTAATAACATAATATTGTGTTCCCAGAAAGTAAACAAAACATGCACCATTTCTGCATGCGGGAAGATAACAGACGTAAGACATTGTTACTGGAATGTAGTAATCACTTGTCTGAGTTGAATGCTGAAGGAGTGTGGTTACATACACTTATTAATTGCCTAATCTCTACTGCACAGCTTTTTTAGCATGAAGCCACACCTGCCAATACTAGGCAAAGCTAGAGTCATCATCTATTACTTTACTTGTCTGGTACAGCTCTTATAAGCAACTGAAATTTGGGTGCTGTAACTTGATTATTCCCTTCTTGGATATGGCCCTCACAACTAAATTTGGGGAAAAACAAACAAACAAACAAACAAACAAAAAAACAGTGGCAATGTCACAACTGCTCCTACCATTAAGAATAAGGAAAATACATTGCTTTCTATGGATTAAAAATTATGTTGATTTTTAATTTTTTTTTTTTTTTAATAGTTTCATCAGCTCCTGTACTTTGGGCATGAATATGAAATCATGGGGGACTGCAGTTCACAAATACTCAACAGAGACTTAGGGCATTATTCAGTCTGTCACCATAAGTGACTTACATGTCACAAGTAATTCTCACTGCAGACAGTACAAGCAGCCAGTGTCTGGCAGCTTGGACAGTAAATAAGCTGAATTGCTCATTGCTCTCTTGGACTGAAACATCATGACAGGTACCCAAGTCTATCTCATGGCTCAACAAAGCAAATCTGTATATAGCTTTTACAGTCCAAGAGTTAAAGTCTGCAAAAATGCTACCCCTGTTGAGGGCATTTAAACTTCGCATAGCACTTCTGGGTGACCTGTTCCCCACTCCCAGCTAAGTGACAGTGGAGGGTTTTCTCTTCATGTCCTTCCCCCAGTGGCTCAGCGTGGCATGGGACTGGCCAGCACAGGGCAGACTGTCTCATGGGTGCTGACCCTTGCAGCAAGACAGTACAGTCAAGAATCTCATGATCCACATAGAAAGAATGAGCACAGAAGTGAAAATGGGAGAGAGAAGCACATTGGAAAAAGGAATGTGGCAGCAATGGTACTGGATAGCTGTTGGGAATAGGGAGGGCAGAAAACCAGAGTGCAGAAAAAGAAAGGAAGCAGTGTGACTGCGTGACCTACAGGGAGGAGATGCTAAAAGCCAGGCCAGAAAACATGAATTTAGATGAGGGAAGAAAAGCATTCATAGTAATGTAGGGAACACAACAGGATTTGAAAAGACTTGCACAGGGACAGCTGGCTACCTGACTAGCCTAAAGCTAGGAGGTAACCAGGCAAGGGGAGAATGGCGAGTGGCAGGGAAGAGATGCTGAGATGTGATGCCTGGACAGAACTGGCTGATGAAGCAAATAGTGGCTACTGAAAAGCCTGTAGGGTGGAGACCAACAAGAGACAAATTTTAAGATAGCAACAGCAAGTGACAAAACCACAGCAATGGTTCTATGTAAAAAGAAGGTGTAAACAAAGCTAAGGGTGGAATTGTTCCTTTCCTGCACTGGCACTTCCCAGCAGGATGTGTGCTTAAACATGTATGACAGAGAGCTACAAAGGTACACAAACCCAACTTGATGAAGACTGGGCCTTAAAAAGCAGCCTCCAGGCTAAAGAAAAACAAACTACCTGAAAGCTTGACCATGAGAATGAAGATTACAGTCTAAAATTATGAGTAGATGACAAGAATAAATCACTTTTTTAGCTTTCTACTGTACACAAGTGCTTTTAGAGTAGCCCTTGCTCATCTGTAGAAGCTAGGAGGGCATTAGAAATATTAACCATCTGTTAAGAGAGGCAAGCAGGTACAAATGCAGGTGTGTCAATATATATGGACTGTTTGCTCTGATAGTTACTGTAAATTTTGTCCTTTCATAAAAGTCTATTAATGTGTATAATAACTGATGGCAGGGAGTAAAGAAAACAGAGCCAGACTCTTCTCAGTGGCTTCCAGTGAAAAGGCAAGAAGTAATAAGCATATATTGAAATATAAGAAATTCTATTTAAACAGAAGGGTTTGGTGGTGGTGGGTTTTGTTTTGTTGTTTCTGTTGTGGTTTTGTTTTTTTAATTCTGAGGGTGACTGAGTACTGGTACAGACTGCCCAGGGAGACTGTGGAGTCTCCATCCTTGGAGATTTTCAAAAACTATCCGGACAGAGACCTAGGCAACTGGCTTTAGATGGCCTTGCTCTGAGCAGGTGACTGGACTAGATCCAGAGATGCCTTCCTACCTCAACCACTCTCTGAAACTGTAACAAATTAATATAAGAAATATCTGATTCCCATCGATATTTTAGTGATTCCATCTCTCCATTTTAATTTTCAAAGATAAAGCATAATGACTTTTCAAATTGTCTAGAAGGGTAGCATTTAAGTCTGGCATTTAAACCCTGACCCATGTCTTTTAAGCATAGCTACAAATTGTCTTCACTATAAATAACTTTGTATATCATACTACTTCAACACAGTGCCTTTGGGAAAACAAACAGAAAAAACTGCTGACATGGTTGTCAAGGTTTATAGACTAAACAGACCTTCCCTGATAAACAAGAATCTTTTAACTTGCATACAACAGTAACAACAATTTTTCCTTCAGGAACTCTAATGGAAAGCAATTGACTTTCTCTTTCATGATTCAGATTCCAATTCAGATCCTAGTGAAGAATGTCAACAGCTTGTAACTCTTTTGCACAGCTAGTGACAAGGTTCATCTTTTGTAAAGGCAAGTGTTTCATTCTTAAGGCAACTTTGGCAATTCTCCTGTTTTCATTTTTAATTTACCTGTGGCAAAACTCTGAAGAACTTGTCCCCTTTCACATATGGGACCAAAAAGCAAGAGCTATTTCTCTTTAATTACCTACCCCCGAATTATTCTATCCCACTCCAGCACTCAATAAAATTCTTATCAGTGTAACTTAAATGGGAAAATGATGATTAGCAAATAAGTTTTCAGTTTTTCCTATGAATTTTAGCTTTTTCACTGATTTTCTCCTGTGATGGTCAGGATAACTGTGGGCACCACACTTCCTGCAGCAGAAAACGTGGGTGGGTTGCTTACACTTCCAGCAGTGGCACTGCCCTGAAAGAGCTACAGGAAAGATCTGAACCCCAGGCCTTCTTGTTCCCTGAACATCAATCAGCACATTCTGACGGATGGTCTTTTCCAATTTTTCTCATTGCCATTGTTACTGGCTGAATGCAGTGTGGTGGTAACCGCAGTGTCTTGGCAGTTGAGAACTGGGAAGTAAGACTCTGTGTTCTCAGAATCATCCAAGTATTTTATGAAAATGCCAGGACTGCCTCAGCAAGGGAGACTGAAAACAAGTTAACCCAGAAGAGTTAACAGCTTGATCATAGCACCATGCTGATCATGTACTGCCATGATAGGTAACTAATTCAGTGTGGATTTCCCAGGCTCCTGCTAAATGTTCCAATCTGTATGTGGTGGGAAGAAGGGGGATGGAGGGACCATGACACAAGTTGGACCTTCTCCTTCCCTTCTTTTGAATGACATTTGAATGACAACTTCCTTTCTTTCCAAAGCACCCCCCCCCCCCCCCCCCAAAAAAAAAAAAAAAAAAAAAATAACCAAACCAAAAAAAAAAAAAAAGCAGCATGCTTTGGGTCATGTTAAAAGGGTTTTGTTTGTTTTAATTTTCATATCAGCAGAAGGGTTGGGCCACATCCCAGAACATGGTGCATATTCCAAACCATCAAGATGTGTTCATCTCCAGCAGACTTTGTATTTTTGTATTTCTTTTCTGAATGTATTGTTCTTACACCTAGCCCTGAAATCAAAGTCCATCTCCTTCCATAAAATTCTATACATCATGTAGGACATTTGTAGTTCTCCCTCACAGAGGATGCACATCTGAAAGAGGGTTGATAAGTAACATTTTATTCTATGAGATTTAATTTAGGTATATAATACACCAATGTCAACTAATTCAAGATGCAATAATGAAACACTTCATTAAGATTAATGTCACAACTTAGATTTCAAAAACAAGCTAAAATGAATGAATAATAAAATAAAATCTGAAAGTACACCCATCAGACTACTGGAATGCTATTTAAATTTTATTTTTAAACACTAAAGCTCCTTATCATTTGCAGATTGTTATTGGTTATTATGGTTACCATTCTCTAACACAACCCAATCTGCCTGCAGTTTTCTATTTCAGGATACAGCAGTGATAACATTAACAGCAGACTAAACTTCTCTGCTTGCCAACATACATGCACTGGGGGCACATGCTATCTCCTCCTGCACTGAAAGATAACATGAGTATGTTCTCACAGTGTCACAGAAATAATAAGATGCCATTCGCCTTGCAGTCTGATGTTAAAACGTTGAACTCAACTCGCAACGACTGTCAGGAACACAGCAAAGATTTGAAAACTGTTTGTATTATGGATCCTCTGTATCCCATGGGATATTGAAGAAGTGCTATAAACGTTATAAAGTTGGAAGATCTGCCCACAGATGATTGTTCCCTTTCATGGGTAAGATTTTTTATTTTTATTTTTTAAAAGTAATGCAGAGTCATGCAAAACATTGTAGCCTTGCAGCAGTGAAGCACAGAGAATGGGGATACAGAGAGAAAGAACAAGTCAAGTACTCAAGATGCCATTGCTAGTCTAGGATGCTCACACAAGTCACCTGCAACTGAATGTGCAGCCAAACACTTCTGAAACAGATGTTGATTTTGTCAGACCTTGAAGTGGTTGGAAAAAAATGATTTTCAACAAACACATTGAAAAGAAATACCCTGAAGATTAAAACAGAGATAATGTTCATTTTAATGTATTTATTAATTGCAAGAAGATAAATGTATATGCCTTTGAGCACAAGAACTTCAACACAGAATGAATGTTCACAGATAACAGTAAGATCCCAAAGTAAAATATCTAAAACTTAACACGACCCTGAAAAAACAGCCTGTGATGGCTATAGTTCCTTAAAAAACACAGCTTTCTACTGAAAAGGTGCTAATTTATAATGTCACCACTACATGCTGCTATACTGAATGCTACATTAAATAAACACTGGGATTTAATCTCAGGGAAAGGCTTTTAACTCTCACAATCAGCACCTGTCTACTTCTGGGCGCACTGAAATATTTCAAGTGCCACAAGCAGCTTGATGATCACCAGATGCTGATCTCTCAAAGCTGGAGACTGAGGAGTCACTTTGGCTTGTAACTAAGCACAGGAGCTACCACAAACTATCAGGGGCTTTTCTAGCATTCAATCATAACATAAGCTATTGAAACTATTATATAATTAAGCATTAACCTGTTTCTTACATGCCAAAATGACCCTGTTTCCAACTGCAAATACGGATGAAAAGCAGTATTGAAAAAATTCAAACACTACTCTTTCAAATGCCTTATATATATTAATTTACTAATTTTTAGAAAACAAATATTGAAGAGGTAACTATTCCAAATAATAGTATGATTTGAAAATGGTCATTTCATTGTCACATTATTAAAAGGCAAGGAAGTTATGCATATTTAATTATCATATAATGATAAGGTATACATGAATGTGACATAAAAAGAAACAATCAGAATCTTTCAAGTAAAACCCAGTCACTGAATAGTGCTCAAATACGCAAAATTATAGTTCCATGTAACAGCTTGGGTTCAAAGGGACCTTTCAAGGTCATCTAGTCCAACTCCCCAGTCATAAGGCTCTTAGTAAGAGGGGAAAATGTAAAGCCCAAGCTTGTCTGTGTCACACAGACTTTCAAAGAAACTCTATCCTAGTGAACTGAGCTACCAAAATGTGTATTTACAAGACTGCTGAATTGCACAGAAACAATAATACATACTTGAAGGAGGACTTTGTCAAACTGAGAAGACACTACATTACAACTATTCTAACTGTGAGCCAGTCTTTCTACTGACGTCCTTTGATCAGCATGAGCCTACTCAAAGTGAAATTTAGCTTTTATACCTAGAATTGCCAGCAGAGCTTTAAACTTTTTTTTTCCTGATACCAATACCATTAACTAACAAGCTAATGATCTTTAAAGAATGAATATTCTAAATTGTTCATCTGTCATCATAGTTTCAGCAGCCTCAAAACATTCAGAAAAAAATAGAAATTTTTATCTACTAAAAGACTGCAAAATGTATCATTAATGACGAGCTGAAGAAAAACAAGTTGTTTTGTGAAGAGCAGAAGTAATGAAGCCTGATTTCCCACACACACCTCCACAATACCTTCAGCTCTCTCTCATTTTCCCTACACACCACATGCTCTGTACCCTCGGTTCCCCTCCCCAAACTTCCCTTCCCATTCTGTGAGCTGCTGGTTGAACAAGAGACAGCATTTGTTTCAGCTGCTCTGGAGTTGTGCTCATCAGCTGGCTGGATGCTATCTTTTGGATGCCAGAGCCCACAGAGTGCCTTTACCCTCACACACTGACATGTCCAGCAAATGGCCTTAACAGCTCTGTCCAGCCCCCAAGAAGGTCTGTTACAAGCACTCGGTACTTCTGAGACCTTTGCAAGACTGATTTAAATTACCCATTGGATTGAAGTTACTGAGAAGCACAACTAACAGATGGAAAGTGGGATTGCATAAATCTTGTCTTAGGAAATCAACCTAAAAAATCAGAGCTGTTATAGAAAGACTGTCCATACGCTTTAGTACTCAGCAGCTTTTTTAAATACAAGGTGATGGTATGAGCAGCAACATAAACATTTAGTCTGTCAGTCAGTATGGAGAATGTTCAACTACCTTTTTCAAAGGACATTGGTTGCTGTTATTAAGCAGTTTCAAGTACAATATAAACCACAGACTTTCATGTAGTGTACATGAAACATGAGTGGCACAGAATAATTTTCAAAGAAGTACTGTACTTATAACAAAGGACATTAGAAATCAGTAATTTGAAAAAAATGCAAAAAGTCATACCTGCATATGTAATTAGAATACCTGTTTTCAAAGTTCAACTCAAAATATCGTCCTTATTTTGGTCCATTGCAAAAAGCCAGGCAGCCCAGTGGTTTAATAGCCTACAAAATGGATCTTTGAATGCAGTGGAAGTTTCAAGGCACTTTACCACCTCTCCTTTTAAACCCTTTTTATGCTGCACTTCCACACTATCCATCCTGGGAAGTAAACAGCAGAACTGACCCTTTCAAGTTTATGAATTCCAGAATGACAAACAACAGCAGCAATTATATATTTCACTTATGCTAAAAGCAGAAATTTAGGAAAGTGTGGGTAAATTGGCAAAAGGCAGGATGTCACTTCTCTGCACAGTGAATGAGGTAAGGATAAAATGACAGCCTTAGGAGACCATAGGAAATTACAGTGCCTGATGGGCTTACTTCTGGCAGTTACCAACCTTTCCATATTGAAGAATTTCTATGCCACAAGGACTGTATTGGTAGTGAAAACGTGTCAATAGTTATGCAATAAGTATCATTTTATATACTGGAACATTTTAATTGACTTGAATACTTCATGCTTCAACTTGTTACAAGGGACATCCTGAAATTTGTCAACTCAGAAAGAAGTACCCATTAAATGGTTATCTGAATTTCTTTTCAGTTATGTAATTTGCATCCACATTTGATGCAACACCTGTCATTAAGAGCCTATCATCAGTAGTCAATTTACTTAATTATAGATGCCAAGAAATATGAACGAGAAAGTTACCAAGCTATATCTCTTTTTTTAGCTTCCTAATCTTCCCATACTCTCCTCTCAGACATTTAGACAATTCCTTTTTCAATTAGATAATGTTTGAGGATTAGTACTGCTAAAAAACAAGCTAATTTGCAAGCACAGCTTCCCATAACATGCTTCTGAACAAGAAATGACTACAGTCAGTATTCACATTAGCAAAGCTAAATGGTCTTCTTTCCTTCATGACACATTCAGAAACTAGGATAGAAACTGAGGAAATGTGAGAAGAACAGTCATGAACCATCACTTTGAAGGAAGGGTTGACAAAATATTCAGAAATCCACATAACATCCACAGATGAACCTCTTCAGCCAAAATTTATTGCTTTCTGACTGTTCCCTACTTCACCTATCCTGCTTTGTTGCTGGTGCTTAGCTCACAAGGGCTGTACATTCACAGCACCACTCCACATAATCCCCTTACCCCGTTAAACAGAATCACAGAGGATCACAGAATCGCTATGACCAGGAAAGACCTTTAATATCATCAAGCCCAAGTGTTATCTAACTCTATCAGTGCCACTACTACAACCATATCCTTAAATACATATATGGACGGTGATTCAGCCACTGACACTTCCCTGGGTAGCCTGTTCCAGTCTTTGATATCAGTAACTTCTTCCTTTGTCAACCATGACCTCTATGACTTCTTCATGATGTAATATGAGGGAAAAGCTTTGTTTTACTCTATAGCCCAGATGAATAAAACTCACTTTCCGCTTCATTACATTATTTGAGAACCAATAGACAGAAAGATAATAATGATACGTTGAAATGTGAACATTATTTGTGCTAAGTTCTAATATCAGGTAGCTTCTCTTTAGGAAAACAGTATTTTCCAAATTTATTTTTATTGTTAAAATTTTTCACCCTTTTCCGACAACAAAAAAGTTATTCTCCAATTTTTGCCCATTTATAATTGTATTGAGATTGTCAGAGAACCTCAAAACACATTCTTCAGAACTATTCAGAATTGCTTGGAAAAGATATATATTAAAACTTCAAGACTTTAGCTTTTAACTATATTAACTACATAAGAAGAGGCTAAAAGCTATGTTTGCTCTTCTTAATCTTAAGAGTCTTTTCCAACCTAAATATGTGATTCTAGTACTAACTGTTTTCTGCTGTTCTGAAATCCATGCTGAAAACAAGTCCAGTAGAGTTGTGCATACTAGTTGTATAACTTCCTACTTCATGCCACACTTCCTCTAAGACCCATCATTGCATTATTCCGCCCACAAACATACGAGCACATTCTAATTTGAGTAAAGGAAAGCTGTCCATAAGATGAGGACAGAATGGATGTTAGCAGTAACTCCTCAGGTTCCTATGTGGAGACCCCTAAGTAATCCAGGAACAGGAATGATCCAAATCAGATTTCCTTTCGGAAGGCGGCTGTGGAGCAGCCATTACACAAGACACTGTCCCTGGGTTTTCTCAAGAGTAATGGTGGAAAACTACTGTCATGTCTATGGTAGACTTCTTTCACTGCACCTGTATTCAGATCTCTCATGAATTTACAGAAAGCAGCAAATTTAAGCCAAACATTTGGCTTAAGTTTATGGCTATATTACTTTTCTTATTTTAATCTCCATCCTTTGTTTTGTACAGTGTAAAAAAAACCCAAAACAACCAAACCAAAAAAACCCCAACAAAACAAAAACAAAAAACCCAAAGAAAACACATACAATTATAACTTTCAAAAAAACACTTATCATCGATTTCAACTTTATTTCACAAGCACAGCTGCAGTGGTATATCTGCTATGACAAGCCCCTGGCCCCAGGATTCACATACCTGCTCAAATGCTGCCAAACCAAAACTCATGTGCACATCACAACCTAACCCAAACCAAAAATAAGAGTGTCCCATTTGTGTCTGTAAAAAGAATGTACTTCAAACTACTGCCAGCAGAGAGTCTCATTGCTCTCATATTGAGAATAAAACAATTAAGCACAGTTCCCAAAAACACGGAGCAAACAGCAGGATACTTCATTTTAACTATTTTAATAGGCTTACAGACAGAAGTGCTCTCAGCAAGTCACCTGTGAGTGCTTTCCCTTCCCCTGAAATATGTTTTTTTGCAGTTCTTCAATGTGACAGAGAGTTAGTATGCTTTAGAAATAGGAAGCTCGAAAGTATAATTTGGACTTCCACGAAAAGGCTGGCACATTTTTCAACAACATTTGAGCTTGGCTAGATGAGAGCAAAGTGAAACAGTTTAACTGTAATTAAGTTAGCTTGCAAGCCAGCCTGCACATTGAATTATAAAATTAAAGGGCTTCCAAGCATCTGGCCTGCGCTCCTTCAACATATGCTTACCCCAGGAGTAATATGCTTAGTTTGAGGAGACATCAGGCGTCTGTCAAGCATGTCAGGCTTCCTCCAAGTGGGCCAGTCCTTCCAGCAGCAGCAACGCTTCTTACGGGAGCAAAACCTCCGATGCAAAGTAGTGCACCAGCGAAAACTTCAGCAAATCAGCCTGTATTAGCCATTATTTCATCTCTTTGTCCATCTAAGGTCTGGTTGAAAGAGCCCAGTGTTTGTCCCTATGGAGCAATACCATTTGCTGGCGATTGCTCTCAGCTGTTGATCTGATTCAGTCCCTATGTTAGGTTACAGCTCAGCAGAGAACCCGTCACCATCAATTACCAAGGAGGAGTGGGAGGGCTCGGCACTCCCAGTGACATCAGCTGCTGTAGGAATGAAGCGTGCACGCTTGCTGGAGCAACATAACATTTTATTAATCTTAGATGCATGCCTTGCCACACACACGGCCTCCCGTTAGCATACAACAACTGGCTATGCAGACAGAAACAAATCACAGAGAGTATCTGAATGTGAACACTGGATAACTGGACTTCTTGATGTTTGTGGATACGCATTTTTTTTCATTTTCTTTCCCCCTTGTGAACAGGGATATTAGGCACTGGTATTTCAAGCTGGAAATCCCAATGCAAGCTGGAAATCTCCCCTGTATGAGGAAAATTATATTTGACCATAATTAAGGTAGTACATGTATTATTGTAGAAGATATATTCAAATGAACCTTAATCATGGTTCTTTATAAAAACTACCATCCTATAAAAACCTTATTAGACACATCAGCATGGCAGTATTTCCATGTATTAGCCAGTCCACTGAAATTATCAGAGAAACTCACATGCATAATGTTATTGATCCTAATGAGTTTAAGAGTTTGTGAGATTAGGGTCAACCGGCTTAAAATAAGAGTATAGGTTAAATATAAATAAGAGTGAAGGATATATATCTGTATTGGTCAGAGGCTTCTGGAGGTGTAGTAAAGAGGAGTAAGGAGCAGGCAGCAAGAGGCAGGGAATGGTATGAACAGAGAAAGACCTGCAGAGAAGCAGCTTTCTGCTCCTGCTACCACTGAGATAATAAATGGTGAGACAGTGAATCCTGAGAGTAGCAGCAAGCACAAACATTTTGGTTTGGCTCTAGCTGCTCAGTGATCTAGGCAATCATCTCCTTTGCTTACACCTTAAGACTGGTCTTTAACAGACATGCTAGACAAGCAAAGACTCAAAGTCAAATCTCTGGTCCATAAGAGCTGAAATCATTGCCTGCTTCTCAAGGCCAAACTCTTAACACTGACTTTCTAAGTAGACTTTATAAAGTCGATGGTAGTTGGAAAGGGAAGGGCAGATCTCGCCTATATGTCTCACATTAAGAATCAAAACAAAGTAATTATTTATTTTTGTTTTAAATAAAGACTTCAGACTGGCTTCCATTTATGTAACTGGTTTCTACACATAATTTCACACAGCCACTTGTAAAATGGACCACACTCAATATATTATGCACTTCCCCCCACACCATCAGTTAAAATGTGATTTCTTACTTATATTTATATTAGCTACATACCATATGACAATTCTAACTCACTGAAACTAGAAGTGACATTTGGTTGACACATGATCATATGTTTTGTGGTGTTGCTTATTTTTTTCTTTGTGCAAGGGGAGTCTCAGAATGCAAGACTGTTCAAATTTTACCACTGTTTCATAAACCAGGACTCATGTTAAGTCCAGTTCAGATGCCAAAATAGAACTAATAAGTAGAAACCTTGCATAAGTTTTTGATGATAGCCAAATATTTTTTCGCATGAAATATATATTTCTATTTACCTGAAATACAGATTCAGGGAAGAAAAATGCATAGAACATTGACAATCTCTTGTATCTTTATTTTGACTTTCATAAGGCACTTCTAGGATGCATTATTAAACTGGAAATGTTGAAAAAACTGCTGTATTCAGAGGAAGCAAAGAGTAAACTTCAGCAAATAGAATTTTAGAAGGCTGTGAGAAGTACAGCAATTTCTGATCCAACACTTTTTTTTTTTTTTTTTAACAGGATAATTACAAAGCTAGCTTTTTGGCAAAATTATCACCCTTAAAAAGTTTAATGCATGCTGTGGGATGCAAATAACTTGGGGCAAATCAGAACTACTCTGAAGAACACACAATCGCAGTCACAGCTGGAATATCGCAATTAGGACAGGGCGGCTCCGATTCCAGAGGCTTATTTTCTGCCCTTCAGCTGATTTTACAGAATACTGAAACTAAGATTGCAAGACCAGGCTGTCATCATGGCAAATTTTGGCACCACAATATTGAAACAAACGAATTTTGTACTAGAAAACACAGTAATAAGATAATTTAAACTACAGAAACAGAGAAATACCCCGGTACCAAACATGAAGTTTCCAAAGCTTCCTAAATCTTCTAGCCATAGAATAGAAACCACTCTCTCTTCTCCTCCTCTCCCTCTCCTCTCCCTCTCCCTCTCATCCTCTCTTCTTTCCTTTTCTTTTTTTCTTTTTCTTTTTAATTTCTGAGCAGCAGACAGTCACCACTGAATTAGTGTATAGTAAGTTCTCTAAGACTTATGCCTTTTTTTGCCCATCAGGGTGAATCATCACCAAAGAAGTACCAGGTCTATTGAAAGCTGTCTACTGTATGTATCCTGTCAAATTAATTAAGGTGCCTTGAAACAAAAATGGATGACATTTTGCCACTCACAGAAAAATATAAGGTCTGTACTAACAGAACAGGAACACAGTTCATCCAATGATTATTATTTTCATTCATTCTTTAATCTTGTATAGCACTAATGGAGTAGCTTTCATGTTAAATATTAACACCCAATATTTACACAGTGTTTTTATCATAACATGAAATTTTATATAACATATGAAATTTACACATAAACTTAAGAAATTTTACTATGTTTGGACTGTATATGTCATTAAGCACATAAGAGAATAGAAACACTTAATTGGCTAAATATTCATTCTCAGTAACATACTAAAAGAATATTGCTTGTGAATGTTCAAGTTTTTTGGGGATTGGGCTTGGGTTTTTAGTTTAGCAAAACAAGGTATCTCGGCTCTGACTCCTTCCATCCCAAACTGAAAATGGATGTCTTCCTAAAAATGTTTTTCTTGACAAAACAGATCATAAATGAGTTGTTAGAAGTTCACAACAGTCATATCTCAGAAATAATGAAAGCTTACACATGTGAGTAATTTTTCTCAGCATCAAATTATTGTGCAGTCAGCTGATGCATATGTGGACATGTGGGCACTCTTAGCATATGGCTAACAAATTAAAGCAATTTATTGTAATTCTGCCTCATTATATTATTTGACATTTGCTGATGCATAAATGCATGAACAGGTAATTCATGGGAACTTTTCAATCCACATCTATAAATCTTTTATATATATATATGTACACACATACAAACAGCAGGATTCTTCTGTTTCTCACTTCCTTCCCATTTTAAAAGCAGATACTGTGTTTATTTTTCTTCATTTACCTGAGACATCAAATTTACTTTTATTCAGTCACTGGGTACCTGACCACTTCTTACACAGTTTCTCAAAAGATAACTTGATGGTTTTAGGTATCCTAGTATCCCATACAAAAACCTGAGGTTGAGTTCAGTTGAGTTCAGAGTCCAAGCTCTTCCATTTCCCTATTTGAAGGTGAACATTTATCCCTTTACTATTCAGAGAAGTTATGTATGTTATCAACATTTCTCACCTGGCAAGAGTTAACTTCAGAGGACTGTCCTTTTCCCTTTGAGAAGGCCACCAGTCTAAATAGACGCCCACTCTTGTGTGACATTGACTTACTGCAAGGTCCATAAAACAGGATCAGTTTGCAACAGTACTGTGTTGGTTAGAAAAACAGGATTCACACAGCTCCTACAGATCATTTTTATTTTCTTCAGAGAAGAAACTTCAGCACTAGATGAAAATTCAAGTTTCCTGATGACACTCAAAGATGTGTCAGGAACTTTACAAGAATCTGAGTGCAGCATATAAACATAAAATAGCTACCCTAACAATTTAAATAAGTAAACAACACTGATGAGAGCAATGTTCTTGGTCCTTTCCACTACTGCCCCCATCCCTGGTACCTCCAGTAGTGATTTCCCTCCCCTCTGCTGGTCCCAGCACTTGTCAGATCCCTCCAGAGAGAGGGTGACATACCTAGCCCAGTAGGAAACTACTTGTTTGGTTTATTTTCTTTTTTTGCCAGGTCAGTAAGATGAAATAGTGAAGGGGAACACCAGCAGGGGAAAGGATGCTGGTAGTGGTGGGACAAGAAGCCTCCACTATACGAACCTCACAGTGAAGCATTACAAGAAAACCTACGAAGAGCCTAATTCCCCTTGAGAATTTAATTTCTATTTTGTAATGCATAGCTATAGCTATCAGTTTAATAGCAGAAAAGACATCTATTTCAAAACAATTATCTCACACTCAAAACGTTAATAATTATCCACCTCCACACAAACACTTAAGGAAACAGAAAAAATGACAGCTTTAAGATACATACAGTTGGGCTTAACATTTAAATTAAGTGTTTTTTGGTTTTTTTTTGTTTTTTTTTAATTAAAGATTATTCATGTCACGTTCTTCCCCTTCAAAGTACAAATTTAACTCCAGCCATAGTAAGTCACACCCCTCCATTTTGCTTTTATACTTACAATAGCTGCAGACAATGTTAGCTTACTTCAACCTCCTCCAGAGTGAATTCCCATGAAAAAATGGTCTTATTGGTGTCATCTGAAGCCCACAGGGTTCCCTTCGGTTGTCTTTAGATTAGGCCTTTCCGTAACTGTAACATCTGGGGCCAATTTCCACTATGCAAGTTCCAACAGACGAATTTTTATGCGTATAAATTAATTTCTATTTAACGGATGCTGTTATTTTGGAAAAGCAGAACTAATACGCAATTCTGTTCAGCTGAACTTAGAAGTTAATACATATTCTCCCAGAAAGCCCACACGAAGCAATTGTCAATATGCGAGTAAACATGTATTTATGAGCAACTCCACAGTGAAGTTTGGAAGGGATTGCTATGAATTAGTGAAATGCAGAAGTATGATAAACTGTTGCAATCCACGTTCTTCTTAAGCGTAATTTTCCCTCAGTGAAGAGCAATTAGGATTTCTTGTTGAGTTGCTTTTTTTTCTACTGACAATAAAAACATCATGCAGGGATATCCATCCCCGTAATTGTACAAACAATAAAATAGAAACGGGATTATCACTTAAATATGTGTGAAGAATTCAGTATTACTACTATAGAAAAAGTCTTGCTGAAATTAATACATGAGCTAGAGCTACTACCCAGTAATGTGAAGCGGTTTACACGGAATGCTCTTCAGATTACAGTGTCTAAGATTATTTCAGAAATGGGTCAGTATGACATTAAAAGGACTAAAAAGAAGTAATTTTAAAATTATTTTCCCAATTTCTATCAATGCAACAAGAGTGGATTATTCACACTCATCTATTACATATCATGTTCTCTGTTGGAGAACCATTCATTTATCACAGTCTACTGAGATTATCTTTCTGTACTGATAGGAATTATAGTTTATTAGGCCAGCAATGCAGAATATTCAGTGACCCTCTGCAGAGAACAGTAGAGTCTCCACGCATCAATCTAAAAGGCACTGGACATTGCAATTCACAGTTCAATACTACTTATCTGGATTAGGAAAGTAATTACTTGACAATTAAGACATGTAAATAGGCTTAAGAAAACAATGTAACACAGAAGAAGAATACTAACTCTTTTTAATAATAGCAAACACTGTAATGATCTTTTTTTCTTATAAGCAGGGAAAGAATGACAAAACCCACAGTCTAACCAAGGTTAAACTACAATATCACACACAGAGCCTGCTTTGAAAGAAGATTAACAAGACAGCAAAATAAAGCAATTAAGCATTTGGTGAACTTCAACTGAATTCCCTTGTCCCCACCTATATAATCCCATTCTTATTTCTAGAGAGCTCCTACACTTTTCAGTGCACAGACAGATGAATGTTTACTGAGCTGCTACCTTATGTTTTTGTTTCATCTCTTTATTCTCCTGAGTGTTTGAGCCCCAGGCCTCCTGTTTTGCTCTGAAGCTTGTATTATTAACTTGTTCTTTGAATTTTCTGAGAAGCCCATCACATTTTGTAGAGCTTCAAAAAGAATTTATTTTCAGAATAAGCAGCACAATATAATTAAGGGGGCTTTTTTCCGACTTTACAGGTGAGAGCTAAAGCAGACAGAATATGGCCAGAAGGGACCACCAGTTCTGAAGGCCACGGTACCACCTCAGCATTTGAAATGGGAGCATGTGATATTTTGTTGCCCATAGCACCAAAATCTGGTGTGTTAAGAGAAAGCCTTCTGCTCTCAGTATCAGTAGCTCACCTCCAAGTAGCTGATAATGGCAAGAGGCCACAAATCTTTGCAAGACACACAGAATATTCATCATGCACTCACAAGATGACCAAAAAGAAGAAAGCTTTTTTTAAAGTAGAAGGGAGTTGCCAATTAATGGGTCTAACAAAATTCAAATGCATATGAACCCATTAAGGTAGAAGTACCCCTCCTGTAGCACTGATCTTAAAGATCAGTCCTCAAGACAGAACTTGAACCATCTCGACCACCTCTGCATAAATTCAAAACCGTACTGCTGTTGAGTAAATAATATATGCAGCACAACAGAACTGGACCCAAAAAGCCACTGTATGCTTTCTTGGAATACAAATCAATTAAGAGACAGTGAACAAACACTGAACAAACATCAAATAAACCTTAGACACAGTACCACTGTCGCAGTTCTTACGCCACACTTTGTGGAGAATGAACTGTTTTGGAGAAGGGTATAATTTCACACTTGCTTTGTGATTACATTTCTCCTTAATTCTTAATTTCCTTAATTGGCTACTACTGGAAACAGCTAGATAAATCTCTGGTCTAACTCAGTGCAGCATGTTTTATGTCAAGTGCTACATTAACAGATGAGGGGAAGAAAAGAGTGAAGGAAAGAAGATATAAGCTTTCTTCAACTTCCGAAGTTAGCTAAAAGGCTTATATGAAACCTAAGTCTCAAGAAGTGTGGTGGTGCTAAAATGCCCCTAAGGCTTCATAGCTGAGAGATGACTCTGCAAAATCTTCCAGAGGAAGAGGTTGGTGTTAAACATACCAAGTTTTCTTTTCATTACTTTCATGTTTTTCTTTTTTAATTCTGGTTCTGATTTTGTGAGGTGGGGTACTAAGGGCAAGCAGTCCCTTTAGATCACTGCACACAGAAGAAAACAATGTACATTCAAAGAACTGCTGTGCATGTCCATTAAACTACATAGGTCAGTAGGGATGTCTGTACTGTTGAGTACCAGGTTATTGGAAGTTTTCCCTAGAGCATTAAACAATGCTTTCGACAATCAACTAGGCAGCAGAGGGACAGTCTGTGGTAGCAGGAACTGCCCAGAAGGTTACATGATCTCTATAAATAGAGACTTTACCTGATAGAGTTATTTTATTTTCCTCCCTGATGTAATTCAGTCCATTTCTTTCCTATCATTACCTCCTTAATATTCTCCCACAGCCACCGACATGATATACCCTGCTTTTAAACATGATTTTACCCCTAACCAGGAGTTACAATAGACACTCTTCTTCATATTTAACTTTGCTCTATAGCCTGAAGGCAGGAGACAGGATGTCTGGTGGAGTTTCACTAATCTTTGAACAAGCACAACAACAATAAATGGGTAGTTGTATAGTAGGGACATACTGTGAAATTCATAACCTTGTAGATAGCATTTATCTCCAGGAACAGGACAACAAGACATCTCGAGGCACCCTACCATGCTGAACAGACAAGGAACAGCAAGAATAAGGATTTTAGGCTTTAGGTCACTAAAAGAACACGGTGATGAAGAAAAGAAGATGAAGTAAATGTCCACCATTGGTCATGGAAGACCACTGAGGGGAGAAAAGACCCTAACCCTAATTTTATTATGCATGCTTGCACTATGTAAATGAATTCCAGGAACCCATTAGCATAAGACTACCCTTTCCAAGAAATATAACGAATATGTATGTTTAGCCTGCATATAAACTGTGTACCTAGCTTGCATGGGTACGCATATTTGGAGGAGTGATTCCCTGTGTGTCCTGCACCACAAAATAAAGAATGACTGCTTAATAACTTTGGTTATTGGGTTTTTCACTGCATTGAGCCAATGTCAGTATTTTTTTCAGAAAGTTTCTTTTTCTACACACAACAGAGTTGTGAAAGTACTATTTTTCAAAAGCAGAATAATTTAACCAAAGGAATCTTGATATTGTTTAACAGACAGTACTATGCTACTGATTGCATTCCAGATCAGCTTTATAGTAAATAGGAAAACTCCTCAAATCAGCTGCTGCTCTGTGAATTATGAAGCACAGCATGACTTAAAAATGATTGCTAAAAGGTAATATTCCTTGTGAAAAATGCCCATTTTTCCTACAACGCCCAAACCAGAAATGCTTTTTCAGTAAACATGTAGGTACCTCCAAGGGTTGGGGAAAGATCAGGACTTTTTCTCCTGGCTCATTTGGCTCCTGGTCCATTCCTAGCAGTTACTAGAGAAATCACTGCAGGGCCCCAAAAGATAAATTGGTAATTACTAGTACAGGACAATACTCCTGGCTCCTCTTACTGGGGTCTAATGCATCAAAAGTGCCTGGACCAGTCTCTTGAAACAAAGCCAATTGTCTTGGACATGCCCAAGCCCATAGTATTAAACTAACTTTCTTCCCTTCAAAAGAGGATGGCTGTATACAAACTGCCATGCAGGAATACTACCCAGCCTGTGCTCTCTCACAAGCAATGCCAAAGAGCTGCCTGGAACACTGTGAGTTAGTTCTGGCCAAACATACAGCAGGGACCACTCTGACAACCCCACAGTTGTGCTCCTGTGCCAGGAAACCTCTCATGCTCCTCAGCTCCCACATACAGAAACAGACTTAGCACTAGACAACTTCACTAACTCCTACAGGCAAAGCCAGCACCCATTTATGGTCACAAATGTACTTTAAAGGTCACTCAGGCAATTGTTTCGCCATCATTCCTAAGCCAACTCAAGTATTTCCATTCTATATCCTCACCTGCTCAGTTGGGGTTTTCTTTCAATCCAGCACCATACACATCAGCCCAAACAGACAGACACTGCTGCTAAAGCTCTCCAGTGTCTCTCCAGACTCCTCTACAGCCCTGCCTGGTGGGACATCCAGCTGACCCTGCCTGGAGGGACATCCAGCCATTCCCCAGCAGGCAGGGCCAGACCACCAGCTGCCCATAAAGCACAAAGCATTTCACACAGCTCTGTGACAGGCTTTGTGACTTTCCTTCAGATTTGAGCACCACTTATATTGGCTTATTTCAGTTCTGAAGCTTCTTTCTTTTTCACTTTAACTCAGTTAATTATTTCCATAAAGCTTTGGTAAAGTGTGTACAAGGAGATTAAGAAAACAAAACTATGTTGGTTGTAACACTGTCATTTAAATGCCTGGTTAGTTTAATACAGTTGATTTTATTTAAGGTGATGTATGCCACACTTCTGCCACACTTCTGCCACACTTCCAGGAATTTTACATATGGATTTAGGGTTGCTGATGGCATCCAGTAAAAAAAATACAAATTTACCTTCCTGCAGCAGGACTTACAACTAAATCTCTTTAAGACAAATTTTCCCTGACAGTGACCAAAGCCAACCACTGTTTCCCTTCTCATTGCTTTTCCACACTGAATTGTTACCTTTTAGACACAGAAAATATGCATTATGTTATACCGATCTGAAAATTAAAACACATGTTTGCTTTAGATCACCTGTAGAGTATTTTAAACTTCATGGCTATTCAAGGATTCTCTTCCTCCTGTACGGCTGCAGAGAGAACAGGTTTGGGTGGTTTGGCTTGGGTTTTATTCTTGGCTGATAAAAGATTTCAGTGATGCAGCAACTCAGATATACTAAATCCGCGTGCTTCAGCTCCACAGACTGGTCAGAAGCAGAAAGTAATCAGGGATGGGAATTAAGAGAATGATTTTGTGTCCCAGATCTGGGGAATGCCACAGGATTGCTGGGCAATATTTAGACAAGAGACTGATAGGAAAAAAAAAAAGCAAGCTTATAGAAAATAAAAAACAACAAAACAAAACACAGAAAACCAAACCAAAACACAAAATTCCCATTTGCTATTTCTAGTACATAACAGCTATTTTGGGATTAGCTCATGATCTAGAGTGGTGAATACATTGTAGAACAGAAAGAATGTGAATTATAAAAGCAATTAGGCTGCTTGTGTAACAGAAACAAAATAAGGGAAGGGGATTAAGGAAGAAAAGAGAATGAAACAAAACACAAGGATTTTCTAAAAGAGCATACTTTACAGCAGAAACCATTTTGAATCTGATGCATCACTGTGGCATACTCTGTGCTGTTCCACCCGACAAAAACCTCTGCCTGCCCTGCAGCTGATGCTGAGAGAGGAGGGATGTCCCTGTTCCAGCTGCTGGACAGTTAAGAAACATGGAATTCATCTTTTACACCTCTTTCAGGAAAGCACCAGAAACTGAAATCATCTTGTAGACTGAATTTTTAATTATTACATATTTTGTTTCATTAATAGCAGATGCAAGTCAGACATGAAGTGCTCTTCATCAGGCTGTGCTGTTTTCCATGTACCATGCAAATGTTGTTGGCAACACAGAAAAGCAGAGGTTTATAGTTTTGTGGTGTCTGACAATACTGAGCCCCGAGTTACAGGTACAAAACCAGTATTCAGTTATATGTGATTATATGAATCCCAAATAGCACTTCAATACATCTGAAAACAGTAAGAGCATATCACCTTAAATGAGTAGCTATAAATCAGATTATTTTTTCAAGAATTCAATTACTCAGATTACTTCTGCTTTAAATCATAACTATTTCTATATACTCCCTGTTTTTTCAATCATGGCTGTTACTCAACCTGACTTAAAAGCTCACCTTCAACTCTGGATTTTCTGTGTCTTCTCTCTGCTTCCATCTTCTGCCACTCACTTACACACATCATCATTCTCCTCTCTATCACTTGCTGCTCTCAGCATATTTTTACTTTTGTTTATAACTAATATGATTTTCCTTCCACTACTCTTTTAATCCATTCTACTTGAGCTTATTCTGTTGGTTTACTATATTGGCACTCCTTGAACAACAAACAAATAAAACCCTGCAAGGAAACCCCTGCTCCAAATACTACTTTCTTAAAATGTTTAGTTTAATTTAACAGCATTTAATCAAACATCCACAGAACTTTCATTTTAAATACCTGAAACCTCACCTGAGTTTGGTCAGCAAATACAACTGCTGTATAAAAAGCTTAAAATCTTAGTCATTTTTTCCTGATGAAATCCAGTAGAGCGGAATAAAGAGCCACTACCTGCAATATTATTTCTGTAGTGAATCTATTAGATCAGCCCTGACAAAAATGAATTTGCAATGAAGAACATAAATCATTCAGGTACGTGGAAAAGTCAGGTTGTTAGGAAGGTGCTACACTTCTAAATATTTTTGGTTTAAAGCTGCTTTACAGGACATTTTGTGACAGATACTTTTTGATGGAGGGATCAGAGCCCCCCCTCTCTCCACGGTTACATATTTATCATCTTGGGGACACGACTGCAGATCATTCTGAGTGAGAAATGGCACACAAACGGGAAGACTCAGGTATCGGTTTGACACTACCAAACCCACTATGGTAATTAAACAGGTCACATCACCTGGTTTAACCACGAGGTTGACTTATTTCTTTAAAGCAGGACAAAAAGGTATTCTCAATGGTAAACAAAGTAATTTACAGTTTTCCCATTCTTTGCACGATGGGCTTACATAGAGGAAGCAGAACGGTGCCGTTCTGTTTATAAACAAACAAAATTGCTGGGTTTATGGATCCATTGAGGGAATTTCTCATAGAGGACAGAAAAATTAACTTTTCATTACCTCTGTTATTTTTACAATATAATCCTTATCATACTGCAGGAGGAAATTCAAGCACAGGCGCATTTTAAATGATCATTTCAACCCAGAACTTACTCCCTTGCACAACCCATCCACCTCACCAGCACAGGGAGCACAAAGGGAGGGTTTCATGGCAGCACCCCAGCCTTTTTCTCCAGCAAACCACCTCTGGTGAGCACAGGCGACACAAGGCACACGTTTGTCCTGACACTGCTCTGCGTACGAGAAGAGTCTCCAGCCCACCCGTCCCAGCGTGCCTCACGGTGATTGTTTCTTCCTAAGGAGATTTAGGCAGTTTGCGTCAATCAAGGATTTAACAAGAGACATAAATGCCATCCTCTCTTAACATAAACAAACAGCTGCCAGCACCTTCCTTGACGAGCTAAGGACGCATGGGCAGCTGGCAAAAATTATAAAAGTTAGTTATTTCTAGTGTATTGTCCCCTTTTAAACATGCTACTTAATCTTAAAATTCAGTCGTCTGACTGATTTTAAAGGGCCCTCATTTTCCACCATGGCAAAAACATACTTAGATACTATAAAGGCAGATATAACTAAAATGGAAATTCTTGTAATAATATTAAATGTCTAGTATTACAAACATTACAAAAAACATTAACAGAGCAAGCAGAGGCAATCATTACATGTTTTTCTACCTCTGCCTAAATAAGGAAACAGACAGAATTCAAATAATGAATTACTGTGTAAGGCTTTCTCCTTGGTGTCTGAAATAGAGTATATCCATATCAGAATGACAGAAGGAATCAGCGCTCACAAGTCACAAGGCTTCAAGCATTGTCAGATCAACTTTTTGCAGTAAATTGAATAATAATAATTTCAATTAATGAAATTAATTGTTTCAAATTGCAAGTTCAACACAAAACCTACAGAAGCAACAGCTTCTGCTTTTTAAACCTGTCCATGTTCAACACATACTTACAAACCAGACAGTTACATAACGGAATTATGAATTCTTTAAAAACCGGCCCAGTCATTCCCACAATGAACTTCGGCAAATTAGCATGAAATTAGCAGTTTGCCAGATGCCCAGTAAAAGGCAAATGAGGAAACATCCCTGCTCCGTAAACCATCTGCCACTCAGTGGCTTGGCAGCAGGGCTGGATGTGTTTCTTCTCCTCACTCCCTTCCACACTCTTCACCACCAGCGACACGTGCAATTTTTTTTCCAGGTGGAAATGAAGTGGTCAAAATGCAGCCCAAATATTGTCTTATTTCCTCAAAAATCTGAGTACTACTACTTTGCCCTAGATTCTCCTTTCAATAAGCTGTTTGGTAGCTCCCACCAAACACCACTAAATCAGTCAGTCATCCTTTTAGCAAGAGTTCCAAAACTTCCGTTCACAATGTTAGAAGCTTATTACAATTATAGCAGCTCTTAGCACTTGAACTTTTGATCTGATTTCTTAAAAATAGCAAAAGCTCATGGATCAAAAGATCATTATTGAAAATAATAGTATTAATGCTATTAAATCAGCTCCAATTTCTTCTAGCCTCTTGAAGCAGAAGGCACCTTGCTGTCTATTCTATTCTATATTTGAACCAACTCAATTTTCAAAGCTGTGTCTTTGAATATTTCAGTTCTGACACCATTAGATAGCAATTTGGGAAATATGCAAAGCCCCATGGTAACATTTTGGGGTAAAGCTTGTCCATCTTAACTTCCCATGTTTCTTTCTATGGTCTTAGCATGAGTTTCTTTCTGTGCTCCTGCAGAAGAAGCAGGGATGGTTGTAGGACTAGGTGAACTGCCTTGCAGGCTCAGCACACTCTGTGTCTTCCTTACAAGCCTTCTTGCTTTTCTGGAAAACCTCTGTAAAGAGCATTCAATTATGGTCTAAGGATGTTTTCAGAAATCTTCAGAACTCTAGGTCCTGCTCATAGGGTAATATTGCACTAATATCCTTAGAAAAAAATAAAATCAGATGCATCTCTCCTGAAAGCAGATGACCAATTCATATTAACTTATATTTCTGAAAACAAAAGATACTATGACTTTGTAGAACAATTTTGTCAACACATAATCTTTTTCCTTTTTTTTTCCCCCCAAAGTGAAAGAGGTATGAGCCCACGCCTACCTGGGAAAAAAACAACGTCACAAACATACCACAGAGATTTAAAGATAAAATGGCAATTGCTGGGACAGTTCTTGCCCTCAATTATGCTCACACAATCCTAATTAACACAGGGCAGAATTTGGCCCACTGTGCAAGCCCCATCTAATCCCTGTGCTGCAGTCTGCCATGACAGGTTATTCCTTGAAACACTCCCCAGTAAACCGGATAATTTTAGAAATGACATTTCAATGCTACTGAATCACTTTGTCTAGTGCTACAATTTAATTTCTAAGCCTTTTCCACTTCACTGCACTTATAACGCAACACAGAAACGGTGACAATGATATCTTGTTTGAGAAAGAAATCAAAACCAACGATGACTATTTTGGCCTGCAGATTGGGACACTCGTTTGGAACAGAGTCTTTGCAAGAGTAACATTGTCCCTCATTGTATTGTGTATCTACAAGGTGTATCACAACTCAAGAAGAACATTTAGCAAGAGAGTAACAGAGAGACAGAGTAGCATCTAATGTGTAACATAAAAATAACAAATCCTTTTGCTTAGTGTCTTAGGACTGCGTGAAAAACGAGACAGTGAGAGTACAGCAGCTGTTTTTACAATATCTAGCTCCTGGCTCACAGAAAAAGAGCCTGCGAGGGCAGGGGAGCACAGGGATAAGCGATGGACTGATCATCCCAGAGGCTGCTGGGGCAGAGCTGGGGAAAGTTTAGATTAGGTCACGTCATTGTCTGAAGGCTGATGGCTCAAAGCTATTTTGCACCTCCTCGTCTGAGCTGCATTTATGGCTTGTTATCTGTAACCCAGGATATAAGACTAAGGCTTTAGCATACGAAACTAAGCTTTATGATATAAATAAAACCAGATCCTGCAAACAAATAGATCTTCTCTACTAAATGGAAAGCAGTTTTATAACTATTTCCAAGTTCAGCTCCTTGCTGTGCTGACATTATAATCTATGTGGAATATACGGTAATTTGCAAAGGTGCTATCTCTGGGAAGAAGTCATCCGAATTCAATTTCTGATTTCCCATTTATGCCATGTAGAAATTAAATAGGGCTAGCTTCTGCACCAGGTTGAGGGTTTTGTGCTCTTTGGCAGCCTCGCTTTACTGGCTCCATGTTTTCAGGGCTCAGTATTGGGACCACTTCTGTTTAACATCTTTATAAATGATCTTGATGAGGAGATAGAATCCACCCTCAGTAAGTTTGCAGACGACACCAAGTTGGGTGGGACTCTTGATCTGCTTGAGGGTAGGGAGGCTCTACAGAGGGATTTAGGCTGGATCAATGGGCTGAGGTCAATGGTATGAGCTTCAACAGGGCCAAGTGCTGAGTCCTGCACTTGGGCCACAACACCCCATGTAATGCTACGGGCTTGGAAGGAGTGGATGGAAAGCTGCTCAGCAGAAAGGGACCTGGGGGTGCTGATTGACAAATGGCTGAATGTGAGCCAGCAGTGTGCCCAGGTGGCCAAGAAAGCCAACCGCATCTTGGCTTGTATTAGAAATGTGACCAGCAGGACCAGAGAGGTGACTGTCCCTCTGTACTCAGCACTGGTGAGCCCACACCCCAAGTACTGTGTTCAGATTTGGGCCCCTCACTACAAAACAGACATCAAGGTGCTGGAGCAGGTCCAGAGAAGAGCAACTAAGCTGGTAAAGAGACTGAAGAAAAAGTCTTATAAGGAGCAGCTGAGGGAACTGGGGCTATTTAGTCTGAAGAAATGGAGGCTGAGGGGAGACCTTCTCTCTTCTCGCAAGTAACTAGTGATAAAACAAGAGGGAATGGCCTCAAGCTGCACCAGGGGAGGTTTAAACTGGACTTTAGGAAAATTTTTTCACTGAAAGGGTTGTCAGGCTTTGGAACAGCTGCCCAGGGAAGTGGTTGAGTCACCATCCCTGGATGTGTTTCAAAGCCATATAGATGTGGTGCTTGGGGATATGGATTAGTGGTGGACTTGGTAGAGTAGGGTTAATGGTTGGACTCAATGATCTTAAAGGTCTTTTCCAACCTTGACGATCCTATGATTGTATGTTCACATACAGCAGGATGAAGAGCAACAAATAGCTCGGTCAGCTGTGCTTGCTATTTCTTCACAGCCCTGCAAAATGAGCAGCTCACAGCAGGGATGAAAGGAGATGCTGCTCTGACTGGTGTTGAAGACAAGAACACTGTATTATGTAGATAAAAACACATATGATTTTCAGGATATTTCTGTTCTCATGCCATAAGGGACATGAGTGATGTCATCTCTTTGTTTTCACTGATGCCTCTCCTCAGAACACCTGGGTACCACTTCAAGACCACTGATTTTGTTACAGCTTATTTTCCAATTTCATTCAATTTCTTCACCTGCTTGTCTCTTGCCTTGCGTAAAATACTCTAATTTAGTATCCTTGATAAAACTAATTTTTAACTCTGCCCTCTATGGGACTATTTTGACTTTTTTTTTTTTTAATTATTATTTTGATTAAAAAGCAGCAACATAAAAACCTTGAAAAAACACAGTGTAGCAACATAAGGACATTTTACCAGTTACATAGCACACTATACTCCATCACATTTCCCTGAAGACAATTTCATAAAGTAAAATTATAGATTATCAAGTCCACTAAAAATCGAAGTATGTGGTTTTCTTCAAGTCAGGCAGATATCTGAATAAATACTTAGGCATATGTGCAACTAAAAGTTTCTGATGAGTATTTAATTATTTCATATTCACCACAGACCAATTTTTTTTAAGTTGTGTCAGTAAATAAATCGCACATGATTGCAACAGAATTTTCCAAGTTCTGCTATGATAACACCAGTGCAGTTTTATAAACCAAGACCACGAAAGAATACTGAACCTCAAATGTAACACTGACATAGAAACATTTAAAGACTTCTGGCATGCCTACACCACATGATATATCAGCCCATCTGTCTGTTAAAGACCAGGGGACATGGCAGGGGGGGAGCATCCTGTACCATCAACTGGCAACCAATATTGCAGAAAACACTGCAGCCAACTAGAAATATATCTGAAGCTCACCGAAATCCTTAGAAAAGGGTCAGGTGAGTGAAGGTTGTGAAGGGAAAGGGAAAGGGAAAGGGAAAGGGAAAGGGAAAGGGAAAGGGA
>JANVCC010000048.1:10381788-10481484 GCA_025345505.1 Todiramphus chloris collaris
AGGGAAAGGGAAAGGGAAAGGGAAAGGGAAAGGGAAAGGGAAAGGGAGAAGTGGGTTTCAAGAATGTGATTTTTGTGAAGCAGGCAAAGCTACTTCTCAGAGGAACTCAAGATGATGTTTCATCCTTGCGAATTTAATACAACTATACTTTATATATATATGTACGTATGATCCAGATTAATCTATTCAGATTTAGTAAAGAAAAATTAAAGACATGTTCTTACTATAATCTCACTAGGATTCATCTTGGAACTAGGACAATACAAAATATGGAAGGATAAAACCAGGAAGTGCTGCCAGCAGCACAAACTCACTGAACAGAAAGATTTTGTAGAAGGCAGAAGAAAAGAGTAGATTAAGGAGCTGATTCTGCACCTCTCAGCACAGGCCAGCAAGAGGCCCCAGAGTGCCCCTCCAGCCAGCCTTGCTGTTTGGGAAGCATTGTTTAGATTACTCAAGCATACAGAAAGCTGCAATTAAAACATCTTTCTGAAAATTTAGGACCTGAAAAATACAACCTTATGACTTTCCAAACCAGTTTTCAGCTCAATGCTCTGCAGCCAATTGCCATATCAACATGGACACTTGATTTCAGCATGACTTTTTTCTCTGAAATACATTTGGTGATATCATCTTTTCATATGTAAAAGAAGCTCAATATAAAACAGACATACCAAACTATAGTTTTTGTACAGGCTGAAATCTCCCTGGCACAATATAAAAGATGCTATGGAATGTTTTAAGCTTAACATAACCCTAATATTTATTACACATTGAATTATCCCAGCCTTAAAAAAAGCGTAATTCTTGGACAACACTGGAGAACGGACGCGTGGTGATTACATTTGGGCACAGTTACATTGGTCTGTGCATTCAGAATGATACACGAGGGGCCTATTGCAGCGTTGCACTTGGCTGAATTTCAAGCTGTCCCCCTTGACTTTCTGTTATTACTGGCATTTCAGGCCATTTTGACTGGATCCACATCCAGCTGTGCCAGGCTGGTAAAGCCCATGCCAAAGTACTGCATGCTCAGGGATAACAGGAAGCACTGGATCCAGAATGGGACCTGGCAAGGGTAGAGATCAAACCCAGCATTTCAACCCAGAAAGCTCTTTCCTACAAGGCTTCAAAATTTCTTATGGGAAAGAAGCATCTTACTCTACAGGTAAACAAGAGCATCTCATCCTAACACTGAGATCCCAGAATATCTCTGGCTTCATTGCCTGCCAGACTTCATGTGGCAGCTTCAGAGAGCGCACAAACAGAAGTGAGCTACTGCAACAAAACATGTGAAAGATTGAGACCCAAATACATAAAAAGTTTAACAGAATAAAAATAATGAACATGTAGCTGTATGAAAAATAGGGAAAATCAGCAGGTTTCAAGCACCTGGTCTGCCAGACTGAAAAGCAGGAAAGCCCTGCTGAAGATCATGTTCTATCACCCCTAGTTAGAGCTTCTTGATCAATTCCTTTTTTGGAAGCAGGGACAAATCAGCATCTTGTAACATTGTTCAATGTCTTGTACAATGCTAGGAATACACCAGGATTATTTTTTTCAGTTTAATTCTACTGAAATGCAAGTACAAAATGAATCATTTTGGGTTAAACAATTTAGTATTTTAAAAACTGATGCCTAATTCAGGACTCAGTTTTAAGAAATGTCTAAATTAAGATTGTATGTTACAGGTACAACCCCTCATCAGAAGTGCATGCTTAAACAGGTCATGAACTGTGTCAGGAATTCATTGATTATTTCCTTTTGCATCTCAGTAACAGTTAAATGTATCTCCCATCTGCCAGACAGCTGAGATTTTTGTTTCAGCTTCAATACTACCTACTCATTACCATAGTTAATATTAATTGGTAATCAAACAGAAAAGCACCTGAAGCAAAGAATTAAGACAGAAATAACCTTTCTATTCCACCAGGCAAGAATGGAGATATGGTAAAAGAGCAGTGCATTTACCATTTATGTGTATGCTGTACATAATAAAAGACTTCACCAACCAGAGTGAATAGACATTTTTCATCAGCACATTTGTTTTTCAAATGGAAGGTTTTTATTATATGCAAAATAGAATTAAGCATGCAAAATTACTTATTCAGTGATTTGCATAAACTTCTTCCATGGTGTGCACAAAACTTGACAGCTGTGATTTGTTTTACCCATGCATAAATAACAACAAAATTGGCCCAAAGACTTTTACTTCACATTTTAAATGTGAAGCCTAACAGGGTAAACAAAAAGGTTATCATTTCCAGAAATACTGGGAAAACACTTAGCTCAAACCTAGTTATAAAACACTAGAAAACAAGACCAAAAAAAAATATTTGAGAACTTAATATTTCAAATATCCCATATTTATATATTTTGAAAACATCCAAATATTTCAAATATTCACATTTTTAAAATAAAATTTAAGTAATTTCAAAGTACTTTTAGGACTTTACAGTACTTAAAAGTATTTTAGAATACTTTGGTTAATGTATTCTACACTTTATTTTAGGAGTCTACAGGGAGTAGCCACTGGCTGGGATTTACTGAAGGTTTATTTGCTTCTTTCTATAACCATTTCTAGCTATTCAAAATGTGTGTAAAAATAATTTTTGCATTAGTCTAGATGACTACACTGTGCCAATGGAGAGGCAGGTTCATTGTCTCGGGGGATAATTTTCTTCAGATATAGCTAACATTTAGATGGTGTAGGGTGTGGAAGGAAATGCCTTGGGTGACCTTTGCCTTCTTGCCCTAGCAGGTCTAGACCACTTAAGTAGTTCAGTCAAAGTATCCTCTTTAAACAGTACAGGCTTTATTTAGACAATAAGCTGCTCAAGCCAGACAGGTTTATGATTTACCTCAGCATGATATGCACATCGGTTACAGCTGAAAATCAAAACTACTTTCACAGTAAGTTCTACAAAACAATAGTGTAACATGAATATAAAAGTCTAAGTTGAACGATAAAGTGAAAATCATTCAGTACTGTGTTGTAAATATTTAGAATTAGAAGAAAATAAGGCAAGATAAATTTTAAAATATTCAAATAATCTTAAACAGAAATCTAACTAGCAAAATATAATTCATCCTATTCCATGGAAAGAACTAAAAACTCTTGAAAATTTACCAGATTTAAAGGTTAACCATTCCTAATCCAACTTTTTCCTTAATTTTTTTTTTACAGCTTGCACAAAATGACTTCGGGGTTTTTTTTCTTTAACTTGTGAAACTATAAATCAGGACAGCTTTTGGTTAGCAGTCTCTTGAGTTTCTAAATATTTACTTAGCCAGTTGCTTAGTAGGAAACTAGCAGAAATTATGTTACCATCCTTATGCTAAAAAAAAGTCTAACAGCATTTGGGTTTAAGCATAATATGGCCTTGACAGTAGTTTGCTCTCTTGTACCGGAAGGCATATAGCATAGCACAGGAACAGAGCCTTGAGGCATTAGTGTAATCCACCGAGGTTAAAGTAGGAAAGCTAAAATTATTTAATACATTTTAAGCCCATAGTACAGTAAATGGTCCGTTGCTAGGAAGCAATCCTGGCTAAAAATACATCCCTTTTTAATGTTGAGTTTATGTTTAAAAAATGACAGAAACAGGTCTCACTGAAGGTATTTCTCACACCTCTTGTCACATTCAGTGGAGTCCCCAATTCACTTTCATGGATGTATGAAGCTGAAGCGCTTCTGAGCCTGGAGGTTATGTTTGACCAAGAAAAAGCAAGCTGAAAAGACGGGTGATCTTTACTAATATCTTGTCAGGAGTGCCAACATCAGGGCAACCAAGGAAATAACTAAAAACTCTTCAAAATTATCAGATTCAAAGCTCTGTTCTCCCACCCTAACCATGGATTGGCCACCAATGAAGAAAGACTTTCCCTTCCAGACACCCCAGACCCCTGGGCTGGGCTGACTGCCCCGGGGAGTTCCCCTGGGGGAACTGAGGGATGCAGTAAGCAGTCCCAAACCCCACCCTATATGCTATGATCAATTCCCATGAATAACCAGCATTTTCCCTGTTCTGTGAAAACAAAAGCATTTGACTGTCCTAATTTAGAGCTGTAAACAAATAAAGTGGTGCTTATTCATGCAAATTAAAAACTAAAATCCTTAGAAACAGAAATTAGAATTTGGCAGTAACTGTACTGAGGAGTTGCACCCATTTAGCTAGAGAACTGACCACTTCTCCAGTAACACTGGACCAATAGGTTCAGTACCATTAAAGAACACATGACAAAACATGGCTTGCAGTAGATGAAAGCACAATGAAAACCTTGAAAACCTGGTAACCAGTCCTTAAAGGAGGTTCTGGATGAAGTCACAGTTGTTACACTTTGTGTAACAGATCCACTTAGTTACATTTCAGAGGATTAACAACATATTAATGGAAGAATAAAATAAATAACCTCAAGCACAGAACTGCAAAGGCATCATGAATTACTGTAAATAACCTGAAGACTTCGACCACAAAATATTACACCTGTCTATCCTACAGTTAATCTTTACTGAATGCATTCTTTAAGTAAATTGTGACACAAAACCTGTGTTTCTAATAGCTACATAGTATCCTTGAAAATGTATGTATAGGTAGAAATTGATAATGGCCTTAAAAGAGACAGTAAAAAATTTCTAGATACATTTCCTATTAATAATAACTGTTACTGCTGAATTATTTTGTAATTCAACTTTATTTGTAACATTTTCACTCTGTGGTCCTTTCTCCTTTCTAGGTGGTTTTCTGTTAGAAAGGAAGATAGATTGGTTTTGACTGCAAAAGTACTTCATCTACTTTTCTTTTTACTATTCTAACCAAAGCAGCTGCTGTTTAACAGGCAGGGTTCAGGAGGAAAGGTTCAGAACTTTGGTATACCTTTCTTTTCACCTTAAACTAACATATAATGGTGACCAGACACTGTCTCAAAGACTGTGGGATCAGACCAAGGTCCTGTTGTCTTCCTGAATCTTAAAAGTTAAGCCCTGACCCTAAACATTTGCTATTCTTGGTTTCTTTTCTGGCTATGCTGGATGATGCAGAGGAGAGCTGCAACACCTCTGATGGTTTTACAAGGCTCCAGCTCATAAGTGGGCTAAAACCTTGCACAAGAAACGGCCCACCACAGACGCTCACAGTTACCTCAAACATGTTTAAAATGTGAAGATTTCAGCATTCCTGAATGTCCTCTTCCCTCTGGATGAACTTCCTTCCCTTTCACAGCCAGTCTCCCTTTACAGATTTTCAACAAGTTTACTAATTTTTCATCAAATTCCTTTTCTTCTGCACAAGTAGAAAACAGCCTGGCTACCTTCTTAAATGAGAATCAAGTTTGTCCATGCCCAACAAGTAGATAAAAGCCTCCATTATGTTTATGGACATTGTGATTGGAGTCATGCATTTATCCTTTAGTAAACAGCACTTCTCATCACTGAGGTATAAAAACTCCCTTTTCTCTATAATAACTACTGGGCATCTCTAAGGTAGAGGTTTTTTTCTCTTTGGACTTTATAATCTCTGTCACTTTGCACATTATAGACATTTGTTCACATCTTGTGAACATCTAAGTGATTTTTGTGTAGCTTGATACAAGTGCATGGCTGATTTCAGGAGTACTAGAAATCAGTCACTTTGGAAGCACAATGGTTTTGAATGATTTTTCATCAACCTCCTACTTTTAGTCAAGCACATTCATACAAGAAAAATCTTATCAGAATTCATCCATTAAGCAGTTAATTACGGGCACACACCAACGCTAGATTTTAAAGGCTCTGATTTTAGTGAGACACACTACAGCAGTTTTTGCTGTTTAGACAGGAGGAATTATCTACACATTTTTACAAATTACACAGTTTGGTGAGTTTTGAAAATTTTAACTTAAACTGTAATTTTAACAGTGTCATTAAGTGTCTTGTTAATCATGGCTGGACAGTAAAACATAATTTACTTAAGAGATGTTTTACCCTTTGTTTCCAAATATGTATCAACATTATTACCATTGTTCATGTTTATCTTCTCCTGTGTGCATTATATCTGAAATAACTGTAGAAATTGAACTCCCCTCTTTTTCACACCTGAGAGATTTGGCCTTGAACTGATCAATCTGGAACACCTGAGTTATTGCTAAAGAGCTTTTCCATTCCTTTTCCTTAAAAAAGCAATATTTACAACAGAGTGTTTACACCGTCACCAGGAGAACAGCAGCTCCCAGAGCCAATGTGTTCATTACTCATGATGTAACTCACAGCATGAAGAGTTCCTTGAAAACTGCATACTACAAGAATACAGTAGTTTCCATTAGTGTGGGAACATACCGCATTTCTCCTAGGATTCAAACTATTTCCCTTAGCAACAATAAATATGTAGAAAAAGATACAAGGGAGTAGTTAAACGCATTGGCTGTAAGTGAAAAGAAGTCCTTAATTCACTGTTATGAGCTAGTCTAGAAATGTTCAAGGTGTAAACATGCAGAAATTACTCCAGTAGTTTAGACCAACTGGGTTTTAGATTTCAACTTACTTTGTTTTATTTTGTTTTAAAGATTTATTTTAGTTAAAAAAAAAAAAAATCAAAGGAGGTACTCTAAAAACAAACAGATATTTTGTCCCTTGGAAGAAATCACCTACAAAATGTCTCTTAAAATAACCTCTTTCCAATTTACCAAAACATTAAGGGAAAATTAAAGGAAAGGCTGAAGTTGAAAAGTCATTTCTTCCCGAGTGCTTGAATCACCCACAAAAACAGTTCAAATTCAAACCCACATGTTTACTTGGATCTGATCCCTTGGCATGCTGTTTTCCCGCTAGCAGTTCAGATTTAGAGAGGTGTCAGTACCTCAATTACCCATCACTACATGAGCCCTTCTCCATGACAACCAAACTGGTCATGCATTTAATGCAGTGCATAGGTAACCCTATACCCCATAAGGTGGAATAAGGCCATATTACGTGGGCAACACTGTCAGACATACCAAAATTGGGACCTATTGGGAAAAAAAAATAAGTGCTTTGGGGAGGACTGTTTATTTGGGTGAGAATGAGGGTGGGAAAGAGGAATAACTTGGGAGGAGAGCAGGGACAATAAGCGTCAGCAGATCAAGCAGCCCCAGAACTGTAGGTTGAGTCCTCCCACTGACATCTTAGAAATCACAATGCTGGATTAAACAGCCCTGCTGCTAGGCTATCAACAGGGACTGGCTTTGCTTTAGGCAGAGAAATATCTCCCCTCCCAACACCAACTGCACTCCAGCCATGCACACCATCTAAACACTCCACTGGGGTTTCCTTCAAACCCTGCAGACCAGCGCTGCCTGGCCACACTGCTCTGGTCACACGCACAGGGACTGCAGCCCCAAGGCTGCTGCTACTGGATCACTGGATTTGCTGATATAACCTTCCTGTAGGTTTTGGAAAGGTGGGACATTGGGTTTATTCATTTTAAAAAGACTGCCATTTCAACAGTGTACAGAGCTGATTGACTGGCGACATAAGATCATCTGATGGAGAAAACCAGACCCAATAACGCGTACAGCACAGTCCACATTCCTTGTCATCCCTAATGCAGGTGAAGAGACTGAAATGCCTGCTCTCATGACAGTGTAGAAGGATGTTGTGTGACTGATGTTATTTGACTCAACAGAGATATAGTATAATCACACCTAGTGTTGCCCTTGCACTGTTACGAAGCACACAGAGGTTACATCACAGTAGATTTACTGACTTCAAATACTTAATTTCTTACCCATATATGACAACATTAAGCATGTGACAAAGCCGATGACATTTGAAACGATACTTGACAGTACAGTTTGTTCAGAAGAAAGTTGGAAAGTCACCTAAGAGATTTTCCTCTAGCTTCGCGTCATTTTGCCAGGAACTAAAGAGCACAGCCCCATTCTGCCCTGTCCCTTCTCTCCTGTCGCTTTGTTGGCTGTAGTACTGGGAACAGTTCAAAATTTCTGGCAATCCAACACTTTTCAACTTACTCTTTATGTCAAAGCTCGTAGGAGAACTTAATTAAGTTTATGAGCTTTTGTAAGTGACCTTGCAAGAGCCCATTGTCAGCGCTGAAATAGCTGGCATACGGCTTGTTTAATTTCCATTTACAATGAGAAAAATTTCCTAATGCAAGTCTTCATGATATTCAGAAACATTTTATAAGTACAAGAAATGACAAGAATTTATCAAACCTCTTAATATGAAAAATACATAAGTGAAACTAATTATAGACATTAATACTACATTAATGATACATGGAAGAATACAGTTTATCAGTTGTGGAATTGCAAAGCTGCTTTAGCTGGCAAAGGGTGATTATGTTTCTTCTCCCTTTACAAAAAAACTGCTCAAAAAATGTTATTTTAAGAGGGAATTAATTCCCGTCCTATAGTTATATTTTGCCTCATTAGCTTTATTCTCTATCATTTGTTAATGATTCCAAAGAATATCACTTTGTATTAAAGCCTTCCAAGTACTTATGCATCGCTGTTTGTCAGTGCTTAGAGTGAGACTAAGTCCGAATTAAAAACTTCTACTTCCTTACAATAGAAAATATGATAAGAGATAGGAGAAAGTGCAACTCTTTCCTAAGGGATCAAAAAAAACAAGTCAGTTGTCTGATCTGTGAGAAACAAGTCATGGCAAATGAACAACTACCAAATCTGCAAGTCAAGGTTTTCCTGAGAAGTCACGAGTTCTTGCATTTGGGGGTTGTACCATGGTGCTTCTGCAGCATATTCAGCTGAACCAAAGAAGAGTGTATTAACTGCTGCTCTAATTTCTGACAGCTAATAAAGGCTATAATTAGACTGAGGCATTCCTGTAACACCCCCTTTTTGCCCATCAGCAGGAACAGCTCTAGCATTAGTTTGAGATGATGGTTTATAAAGAGGAAACAGTTTATCTGAAGTCTGATATCTGACCCATGCCTTCTAATAAGAAATAAAGAGGTAGGTATCAACAGCTGAGATACCATTATTTCAATTTCCCTGTTCCTTTTGTGCTTTTAGGATTTCATTCTGGTTTCCCTGATGTCTTTAGATATATTTGTGTCTTTAGGGAGGAACTTTAACTTCAAGGAAAACTGAATGTCCATTATTCCTGAATGACCCTCACTCCTGAATGACCCTCATCAGCTAAAGGAAGAGTAAGCCAGAACTTTTGGTACTTACAACTTAAAAACAGGAAACCACATTCAGATGTGCAGCAATGAAAAAAAATCTGTAAAACAGTATCTTGCATACTAGTGCACTCAAAAGACCCAACACAGCTACACATTTTTTTTTTTCTTTTTTAATAACAGCATCCTCTCTTAGTCTTAGAGAGATTATGTTCTTTAAACGTCTCTCTCAAATTGTTTACTAGTCTTATTTCAAGAAGTAACGTTTAATATTATTTAAAAATAGTATTCTTATTCACAATAAGAGTACCCAGTGCATCAGACAGTACTTTATGTAGTTATGGCCTTCTTTTTTGATTATTATCTCCTATGGTACATACGAATTCTTTATTAAGCACAGGGTAAATATAGAGGGAAATCTGACAGGGAAACCTCAGAATGAATTGAAGACTCAAGGGAAATCACAGCAAAATGTGCAATTCACTCTTCGCTACAGGGTAGATTTCAAACTGGAAGCCAGTCTTCCAGTGGAAGAAAAAGCCCACGAGACAGTAAGACCTTCAAGTACTAAACACAGATGAACCCTGCAATAAAATAATTCACAATTGAAGAATATGGTATTGCTTTAAAACACCGAATATTCAGAAATTGAGGTGTTGTTTGCAAAGCATCTCCTATTACTTCCTAAAAATTCTGAAGATAACAAGATACTATTACAGTATCTATCAGAGTGCCTGTTGAAGTTCATCAAATTTAGTTTACTTGATAAATTCTCTCAGCGTTGGTCAGGAATATTCTGCATTTAAGAACCAGGTTATACAATGTGGCAGAAGTTTCACAGAGTGCAATTTGCCCTGAAGAGTGGCCAAGGACATGCTGAAATGAGGAAACAGCATTTGGCCTGGAAACAGGGCAAGTATTCAATATGCTGTATCTGATAGAACTGAATCTATTATAGCAGACAGGTAATTATTTACTGAAACCAACATGAAGCAGAGGAAATTAGGAAGCAGAGACAGTGGGAAGCCGGACATAAAGGCAATCCCTTCCCTGCAGTGAAGGCATAACCAATGGGCTCTAGGAAGAGGTCTGGATTTTTGAATTCTTGAAACCTAAAGCTTTTACATCTGTATTTACTTTGCTGCTTTTTCAGGGCAAATTATTTTTAACATCTAATGTCTTTTGAATCTCTTCTCTCACTTCCAAGATGTTTGCACTTGTGATTGAAAGCCATGAGGAATCATGTAAAATGGAAAAGAGAGAGATCTTCATAGTTAACCTGTGTCTTGGGAATGTAACATATGCTTCCTCACATGTAACTTTTTTGCATATTATTTGTACATATATTTTCTTCTGTGCAACACATCTTTGCATATCATGCTCTAGATTTATATACTCTAGTATGGTATATAAATTGCTATACTCTGTCTTAACAAGTGATAATGCTGTTTTCATTATACAGAAGACATCTTACTGACACCTCAAGTGTCAACAAATAAACATGTCCTAGTAACTAGGTAAATATATTCCTGATGATCATTCACAGAAACTATGGTAACTATGTTGTTGGGGTTTTTTTATTGTGGTACTTCTTATTGGTTCTTTCTACCACAATAAGTAATAAAAATGTGTTCTTTACTTGGTTTAGCTTTCTGGCTCCAAATACTCAAAAATAATTTCCACATTGGAAATCCTAATTTCTTTCAAGAACAGGCTACCTAATGAAAACAGAGCATAGGAAGGCTTTCAATACAATCAGTAGCCCTTACAAACTCAGTATAAAATAGTTAATGACGAGATATAAATAAACACTTATGAATGAGTATAAATAGCAAGAAATAAACACAAAGTGAAAAGCCTGAGCATATAATTACTAAATTTCCATGAAATTCTGATCAACTGTCCAAAAATTTATGGCAAAAATATGGACAAATTTCTTGAATATTCCTTATGAGCCTTTCATATTTTATGCACAAATTTTGTTCAGCATCACACATTACTTGAAGTATAACTTGATGTATACATCATTATAACTTGATGATATAAAATAACTGCTGGACGTTACAAAATTTACACTCAATCAGAATTCCAGTTGAATTTTAGCAACTGTGATGACCATAAGTATTTTTAAAAGGGAGCAAGATGAACCCAAACAGAAAATTACAGAGCTTTAGCATATAGTTCTTGTGTGTTCAACACACAGTTCTAGTGTGTTCAACACAGCGTTAACATTTCTATATCATCCATAATATTAATCAAACATGAAAGGGATAAAACTTCTCCATCTTCCTTAGTTTTTACAGAGTCTTCCTAGTGTTGCAGTATATTCTCAGTCCTAAATGTCCATAACTGCTCTCCTCTCCTTTCTATTTCCCTTGGCTACCATATTTTTAGGAATAATTCTCCCATTAATGCACTGATGATTTGAGTGAATAACTCATAAATGCTTATGCAGTTACATGTTTATATTTGTCATGCATCACTGGAAAAATAAACCATTTATGGTTTATACACTCTGGGCCCATTTATGCCTCTAGAAATGCAAGATGTATCTGGCAATTTGTCATAAATTGCAACCTCAGTCAGCTTTAATCTTTGCAATTCAAATACAGGGAAATTACATTGCAAATTTATATTGCAAGCTTCTCCAATTTTAGGAGCGGAAAAAACTTAGGAAGGAAAAAGGGAAATAATAATAGAAATAACAAACACACTGGAATATACAGATGGAATTCCTGTATCAGGATTTTAATGTCAAAGGTCAGTTCAAATACTACTGAGAAAAACAAGCATAATTTCTTTTTATCCACAGATGCTTCTGTAATTTCATCCTCTATGTCACCACAGACATTACCTACAAAGTCAGAGTTGTATTTTTCCCTATGCTATCTTCTGCTCCAGAATAAACTGAAGGTCACAAAAAATTTCCCTTTGTCAAGACAGTTCAAGGAAGCTCAAATCAATTGTGACTGGGTCAATTGGTAACTACTTCTGCTTTTTTATTAACTCTTGATAGTGGAAAAAGAGTAAAACATATTTCACTTACCTTCTGCTTTATATCTGTGTGGTTACAAAAGTCTGTAGAGATTAGAAGTAGCAATAAGACATCTATGGTATGATTATTACACAGTATTAAGAAAAAGAACTCCAGTCAACAATAACTTTCTACCTTTAACATAAACTGTCCTCCAGCCTGTTTAAAATCGCTGCCTGGTAGTCACAAACTCAGCACACTGCATGTAAAGAAGTAGTGCTAAAATGAATGATAGATTCAAATTTGGAATGTATCATTAATTTATGTTTCAAACATGATTGATTAATTTTAAAGACCATGCAATCTGCCCAAGTCAAGCAGTGTTATCAGTAGGGATCTATCACCCACATCCAGCCTAGACTCCCATGAAAAGCAGACTGAGTGCAGTCACAGCTTTGCACGCACAGGCTACTGCTGGCCCACAGAAACTGCTGTCAGTGCAGCTCTGCTTGCTGGTATAGCCCGGCTGCTGTGAGGATGTGGGCTGAATCCTGGTTCCCCTGGTTGATTCGGAGGAAAACTTTAAGAAATTTCCAGGGAAGAAACTACTCTAGCTTACAGCAGAGTACTTGTACTTCTGCATGCCCTGGTGACCTTTCTCCTAATCAGATTATGCTTGTAGCTCCAACTAAGATCAGTGGAAGTTATACTGATAGATAAGGACAGGAAAAAACAGAGGAGAGGATAATATGTAATTAAGCTTTTTGCCTTTTGTTTTCTAGTGCTTTGAATGCCCTGAACTTTCAGCAGCATACCACATGAGTCCTTTGCAAGCAAGGGGAAACAATCTGGCAGCCACAGTTTACCCACAGGTTTGCCTCCAAAGGACGGAGACAACCCAAGCCTGCCTTTATTAATAGAAAAAAATAAAACTGGTCTGCCAGTGGAGAGAGATTTGAAGTCCTCATCAGAACATCACCAAAGATGCTTGCTCTATCACTCAGAATGCTAAGAACTGTCTCCAACAGAAATTAAGGACTTGATAACAACCAGGAAGAGAGCAAATGACAATGTCATTTTGGTCCATGATTATTTGACAGAAAAGGTATTACATTAGTACATGTTAGTCCAGATCAAGACAGAAGCAAAAAAGCACCCTATTGATTTACTGAAAAGAAACATCACTTCATAAGCAATGTAACAAATGAGATTTTATTTTTTTGCCAATAATAGTATATTTCAGACAAAAATATCTACAGCTGTTTCAGCTGTGTCAATCTTTGAATGTCAAGAGACATGATTTATCAAGGGACAAAGTCCTCCAGGAAAGACAGAGGTGAGTAAAGAATTGCCTTTTGTATAGACTACTCCAGTTATTGCACAGATACATCTTTAAGCTTACAGAGAAACTGTTGTAGTCAGCAGTTCTCTACTTCCATCAGATCTTTGCTTAACCTCTTTCAGTAACATCTTAAAACAGCCCTATGAAATTAGCAATAGTTTTATTACTGTTCCACAGATAGGTGACATTTCCATTTCTAGTATTTCCTGACTTCACCCACTTTCACAGTCTCCTCACAAGACCAATACTAATCCAAATCTGAGCAATGCATGCTTGTGAAGAGTGAGTGCTTCTCTCCAAGCTTTCCTCACACCCATGTACCATGAGAACCTCAACCAAAAAGAGCTCATCCAGGGGAACCTTTTGTCCTCTCTGTTCGAAACACACCAAATTTCTATCATCACTATCTTCCATCTTTAAGGGTAAATTCATGATCAGATAGTCTTCAAATTCGTTTCAAGCTTTTTCAACTGCCTATTCTTCAAACTACTTGTTTAATTTCCTGTGTTCAAGTTGACTAGAAATGCAGACACAAAAATAGAACTCTTAATGTAACCACAGCCTCCTCTTGGTGTTTCTGCATTTGTTTAATCCTTCCTTTCTAATACCATCATTTCTTTTAAGATTCAAAGCTCTAGTTTGTCTTTATCTCTCTTTTCTCACTTACAATTTTCTTCTCTCCTTTTATCTTTGACCATTTAATCCTCAATTTTTTCAAGTTCCTCCACATTTCAAGAGTTTCCAAATCAATATAACTGAACTATTCTTTACATCTATTTTTATAGATGACCCATCCATCCTTTTATTAAAAATCCTGAGATGGAATAAGCATATTTCACTATATAGTTATCCTATCTTCTTTCTTCCTTCACTTTCTGTACCATTCTAACATTATGTGTACTACCATGTTTCTTAAGTAATAAAGTGAGACAGAAATACCAGTACTTTCTACTAGCTAAGGGAATTCACTAGGAATTGTACTTTAGTTATTTACACAAAAGTCTGTCTTCCTCCTCTGTAAATTCCACTCCTTTGAATCTGAGTTATAGGAGGTCTGGCAAAAAGCATGAATAAGAGGACAGATCATGGATATCTTGCAATCAAGATTTATCTCTTAAATGTCAACAATGACAACTCAAATATTCATAAAAGCAGAAAGATACTGTGTATGCACTCTTAAGCATCCTACCCTAGGATACCAGCTGATGCTATTTCCTACCCTTACAATCCTGACTTGCTGGGAAGAGTTACTCTACCAAAGTGGCACAAAGACTTTATTTTTCTGGGTTTTTTTTTTTCTTTGAAGTGGGTACCCCAATCTACAACTCTGACAGCAGAGCATGGTAGAAGACTCCACAGCTTTCAGCTAAAGAGATAGAACTTATTTTTGGGTATCCGTAGCTCAGTGACCTTTCTGCTCAGTGGATTGCCTTGGCCCAAAGTCAAGGTTTGAGGCCCTCCAGCAGGGCTCGTATATCTCCAAAGGTCAGGGGACATTTGGATAGGAAAAGAATGCTGTATCTGGAACTCTGTAAGACCATGCTATGCTTGAAAATTACATCAGGTACAAAATTACATGTCTTTTATAGAATACTTAAAGGTATTTGTTTAGTCCTCTCATATACCAGTATAACAGGTTGCCCAAGGAGCTTACTGGAAATACAGGGAAGAAATCTTTAATTTTCAGGCATACAGTGATTTCTTTTGAAAAAAAAAAAAAGATACTTCAAATTTAGCAGATCCTCTAAGTTAAAAATCTCACCATCACTTGCTGCTTAGGTAAAAAACATAGTTTTATAAACCCCCACCATGTCCGATAGCTACATTTTCTTGTAATCTGCTGGCTTTTTCACAGGTGTAGGTCCTACCTACAGTTGTCACAGAGATCAAGGTCAGGATTGCTTCTATCTAAATGAAGTAACAAAAAGCAAAATTGCTTATGTAGGACAGTAAAAATTGAATTCATGGCAGTAGGGGTCAATTTACTCCTCTAGGGATAATTAAATGGATGCATTTTGCAAATCAAATATTGGAAAAAAGACCAAAGCATTAGATGGCAGACTTTATAGTCGACTATGTCAGTCTTAGTTCTTCCCATTAACTTTTAGGAACATTCACATGCAGCATCATCAACAGCCTTTTAGAGAGATAAGTGAAAATATCCTCTACATAATTTAAAACTAGCATTACTACAACTCCTCTATGGCCATTTAATGCACTTAAAAAGCCACAAAAGCTTGTGCAGCAGTGACCAAAGCGGAATTTCCTCAAGAACGCATGCAGAAAACCAAGGCTGTCATTTACATGTCTGGAACTCCCAGAGCCTGTACAGAAGTCATGCAGATCTATCAAATAGTATCTAAACAGCTTCTGAGGAAGAAACAGCTTGCTAAGAAGTTGTCAATTCCTCAGCTCTTCAAAGATGTGAGTAATCAATTTTTCAGCCTTGCAATTTCTGAGGTGAGGGTCCTCGCAGCAGTTTGGCGTCTGTCAGACACTTTGGTGCAAAATGTTGGTAAAGGTCCCAGAAGCTACCTAGTTTTTAAACATGGTAGCAGATTTTTTTTTTTTTTTCCCACAGGGGAAGGCATCCAGGTAGGCATTTCAAAGCCCTAAAAGGGGTATATGAATTGTGCAGTCTTTTGCACAAAGATAAACTAGCTCCTGTCCTTAAGAACTTGCATGATAAAGACAGAAAGATCAAATGTTAACTTTAATGACAGAATAACATAAATATAGCAAACACACTGATTTAGCAAAGTGGTTGACAATCTTAGGTTTTAAGCAGATGAGAAGCTGAAATTTCAGCAGATGCTGAAGTGTTTTGCTAGATTATAGCTGAAATTTTCTTCTTGCACTCATCCTTATGATTCAGTCTCATACCCTCACATTTTCACTGCATAGGCACAAAGGTCAATCTCAAGTCACCAGACAGGTAAAACTTTCAGTCAAATGCCAGATTTTCAGGGAGTTGGTTTAAATCCTAACAAGTGGAGATTATCTTCAAGTGATACTTTGAGCAGGTATCCGGTTCTGTGAGGTGACCTTTAACTTCACTGCAGGGTATCTGCACTGTAATATATATATATATTACAAAAAATAGTCACTATTATGTTCTGAAAAGTGTTCATTACTTGTTTTGAACATCCTCAGTGCAATAGCTATTGTATATATATTTATTTGCTGTACTAGTCACATAATTATCTTTATACTCACTAAAGAAATGATACATTCCACCACTTAGTAGTGAATAACCTTTATACTATATTGTCAGAGATAGATAAAGTGATTAAACACCACCCCACACCCCTGCAAGAAAAGCAAAGGGAAAGAGATGAATGCAAGAGTTACATAGACTACATCTTTTTATAGAGCTATGAACTTCTTCCTTTTGCTCTCCGTGTCTCAAACAGATATCCAGTCACAACCATAAATTACTAATAGAATACATTTAATTCAAAATTAAGTTAGAAATACTTACAAATAACTTTTGCAGTTTTAGTTATTTATTTTTGAAGGGGAAAATCATTACATAAAGTAGACGTAATCTTAAAAGCTACACTGGTTTAGATGCAGCATCTAAGTCTTTATATAGCACGCAGCTACAATCATGTAAGTTGCCATTTTTGCACTGGAATTTTCCAATCACTTTACAGTTTATACATTCCATATGTGCAACTATGAGTTTAGTTAAACAATTAAAGGCCATTTATGTCTGCGACATAGGGCTGTGCCACAAAAGATAAACTCTTTATTGATCATTCAGTTGAAACAATTACCAAAATTTACTATTTTCATGACAGTATATATCTATTTTCTTTTGTATTCAAACTGGTAGTGAAAGTATGGAGAGGGAAGAGTGGTCTTATTTATTTTATTCTGTCATTATTCCACAGTGCAAAAGTATGGGTAAAAGTACTTAATGTTCTCTGATGTAATGACCAGAAATAGGTATTTTGAATACCTAAGCCTGGAAAAAATCATAGCTGCAAACATATGAGATTTCTACCTCCAGGAAGACACACTGTGTATGTCAGCAGTTTACCCCTCAGTATCTGAGTTGGAGGATACAAACATCTACCAACTACGCTTATACACAACCATAGCCTGCTTCATGAATACACATAAATTTCTACATAATCTGAAGCTTAACACATTTTCATAACTATTCATCACTGAACAGTGGCACGGAAGGTATCTCTGTCCTCTTGTCTGTCAGTGATGTCCTTTATTCCTGAACAACCCCAGCATTGTAGACAAGGTAATGCAGTTATGGGGAACCCAGTTAGGGCAAGATCTGGGACTCGGTGAGGTCACTGCAGAAGCCCTGAAGTCATCTACTGAGCAGTTGCTAAGCATGTCCAGATTTCTGTGTGGGTTTGAAGATATTCTGCTCATTCGGTAGAGCAGGCTGTGAGCTGCCAGTGTTGTATAATCAGATGGGATGGGGGTTAGGAAAGGGCACTGTTACTTAGCCTGGAATTGTATTTCATGGCTTACTTTATTCCCCAACAGGGAATCCTAGTTTCTGACACAGAAATAATGTATCAGGATAAAGTAACAAGTATTTTCTTAGTAAAACAAATGAAGAAAGTCAACAGAAAAGGCTCTGAAAAGGCTCATCTCACTGCTGTTACAACTTATTACAACATATTGAAACAACTCATGAGACTTTTATAATAATGTTTAAAGATGTGGATCATACTACATGTAAGAATACCTACAGTCACAAATCATTGAAATATATTTAAAAAAAAAAGAAATTAAAATAACTAAAATCAACAATCCCCTCCAAATACTTAAAAATTACTCTTAAGGCCTTGAACCTGTGCCCCAAAAACCACATCAATTTTGCAATTGATGTAGAAGTACATAGCACAAACCCTTTGCTAGAATAGAGGAAAAGTATATATCAAAAGGAAACTGAAAGTCTGTCATTTTAGAATTTCTGAATATAGTTCCTTCAAAATACCAGTTCCAATTAATGTATTTTTTATTTTTCTTAAGAACAATTTTAATAATTATATTTAATTGCTTATAATTTTTTCATCTACCTCACACCTGTCTTTTTAAGTTTAAACTTCTACTTACATATAGAAAGAATCAGATTCATATATATCTGAAAAAAAAATCTGTATTTATAGAAACTTTGTTCATCCTTTTATACTTACCCAGGACACATTTTTAGCCTTGGGTGTTTTTGGCATGGCAACATGCAAGGCTGAGATGACCAACAACAGTCCCACCAGCATGGAAAGTCAGATGGAGGGGTAGTCCAGGTGCCTCTGTTTCCGCAGGGTGTACAGTCCCTTAGCCTGGCTGACACAGGCACAATGAGCATGTGGTCAGGTAACAATAAAAAAAGTCATTTTTCTTCCCGATATATAATCCAGTCAAACAGAGATAAATCTTTGTGAAATATCTGTCTTCATCATCAGCTGGCTGTATTTCTGTATATCCATGAAATCCAAAGTTGGCTCTTCTCTTGAAAAAGTTGAAACCAAAAGTGATAAGGATCCACTCTCACAGATCCTTCACCCTTCTACTAGGAAAAAGCAGAGCCCTGTTACCCACTGAGCTTCCCCCCAAGCACCAAGCTTATAGGAGACTGAAACCCAACACTGGAAGCCACTTGCCTTCAGAGGATGTTGAAGAGATGCCCAGTTTCTGGTTGTACAGTTTAACTGCTGCTATGCCTGAATATTTCACGACCTCAAGATCCTCCAAGTAATAAAGAGAATTAGGATCTCAATGTCAATAAATAATGCACAGAAACAGGTTGCACAGGTACCTGTTGTTCAGCGTGTGCCTGTGGCGTGGCAGCTGCCACTCCAGCCCCGTGGAGGGCACCTGTTGTCCCAGCGGCCCACGGTGGCAGAGGGTACACCCGCCAGCAAAGACACGCATCCCAGAAGGAGAAGTAAAAGCAGAAATCCACTGTCCCTGCTTGTTTCTCTTTGTTCCTCTGCCCTTCTGTCCCTTTACTTTTACCTCCTGTCAATCTAGATTACCAGAGCAGATCCAGGCTAAATTTTGCAACTATCAGTAGTGATTAGAGTGAGTTGATTGAAATCGGATTATACAGGAAGACCTCTGCTTCCTCACTCAGCGCGCGGGCCAGTACCATTTGCAAAATACTTATGCTTCACTGCACAGTATGAGAGAATTTGGAACAGTCCATTTTAAGAGGAACGGTGCAGTAAAAACAAGCCAGACTGTGCTGTCTTTAAAAAGAGAAAAGGGACTGTGCTTTTAATAGCCGCATGAATTTACAGGGGAATGTTTCAAACCATTTCCAGATGGAAGAGTTTGCTGGAGTCTCATGAATCCACCAGAAAGCATGTTCTATCAAAGACTGGCATTATGTATTTAAAGCACTCTGTGTAACTGCTACTACTCAAATATGGATCCAGTACAAGCATAACTGCAAGGTGTTTGAGCACTGAACATGTGAGAAGCAGCACCATTCCCTGGGTTGACACCTACAAATCCTACCACAAGTATCTGTGCAACTCACAATCTAATTCAAATGTGCTTTTTCCAAAGTATATCGTTAGGTATGAGAAACTGACCTGCCTGAACCATATGCAAATATATACTTACCGTTATGTAAAAACAAACATGAGCTATCAAGTAAAAGGTAGTATGTAATACAAAAATACAGTGGCATTATAAACCTGTGATATTGAATCTTGAAAGGAAGAAAAAAATTAAAATACAAAAGGAGACGCGTGGAACAGAACAAGTAGGGGGATGAGATGATAAAAACAATAACACATGTAAAAAAATTCAGTTTAGTACAGCTGACAGACACTGTGAATGTGACTCACAGATGCATTCCACATTATATCATTTTTCTAGGACTTCTTAAATAATAACTTAATATTATTATCTACTCATGATACAGACCTAGATTATGCTCCAAGCATCATCTGTCACTTTATGCTCATTATTTAATGTATTTGTATAAATGCAATGAGTTCATGATTCCACAAACTCAATTTGTAGATGGTTCCTAATTTGTTTGCATGTATTAAAGTAATATTAAGGTCTTTTCCAAGATGACAGCATAAACTCTTTATTTTGTTAAAAGAAACTCTAGAAACTGTTTACCCTAATTGGGACACACACAAAAGCAAAATACATGTATTTTCCCATCCAATTTCAAAATAATTAGGGTCTTCTGGAGATTGCAGTCCACACTGACGGTAAGTAGAAAAGTTTAGTACACCCTGCTTTGCATAATGTTTGTATGTACACAGTTTTTTAATAGATCCCCCTGTTTTTAATAAGTCCTCCCAGTCTTATGGACCTGAAGCACTATCCATTACTGGCTTGTTGGCATCTTTAACTAGAAGAATCTATAGACCTTGATTGGGACCTAGGAAATCAACAGCTGATCTAGATGCTGATGAAGAAGAACCACCTATTTAGACAGTATGAATTACTGGGTAATTTTTAATTTAAGAGTAACATCATTATTATACTGTAGATGTTTAAATATAATCCAGTAACCAGAAATCCTGACAGAGTTAAGGAAACTGTAATTCATTTCTGAAAAAAGAAACACATTACAAAGAATATAACTCTTAAATGTTGTCTATATTTGAAAGAAAAGGTTCTAGCCTTCTAAAAAATATTGAGATATAGAATACCTTGGACATTACAAAACAAAACTTTGAAACACTGTACTACTGTATGTTGGCAGCCTCACATCAGGACTTAGGTTGTATAAGTCACAGGTCAATACACATTCCAGGGAAGACAATGTTAGAAAACAGCAGGTTGAACTCACTTCCTTCAGTGAAGCTCAAAGTTGGATATATGTTTGTATCTCTAAACTGCACTAGTACTTTTCACTTCACCTTTAAACGAGAAGACCATTTATGATATACATATCTATTGAAAGTTTCAGTGAAAACTACAAAGACCAATGTTAAAATACAAGGTCATGTACACCCTTCTTTGTATTAATTGCATAACCCAGCCAGGTAGGAAAATGTGAAGATTCATACCCAGGTATATGCATACTTGTATCTATCTTGCTAAACAATTCAGCACTTCTTCTGGGTTAGACCTATAACACTGGGTTACAGAGAGTCTCCAAAATCTTTTAACTGTTCTCTCACATATGGCATATGGCATAACTTTACTCAATTTCAGAACAGCTCTACCACTGATTTTTACCAGTAACACACATTCTTTTTGGATTCATCTTTACAAGAATCATATATCAAAAATATCTATTATTCCCTTTGTTGTTCATGCTGACCACAGAATTAGTTGCCAGCAAGCCATTAACCAGTCACTCTTGATATACCAGATGAACAGATGCAAAATGGCTATCAGAAGGCTGAGATTTATGCAGTTCCTCTGCGATGATTTTCCTGTCTGGACAAGTTGTTGCATCACCAGCAAAAGGTTCATTCAAATATCTGATATGCCAAGTGCTGACTGAAACAAACCAGAGGAAATACCTCTTGTTCGGTCCCAATCACAGAAATACTTTGTACTGATGTTTTATCTTTTCATAAAGAAAAGATAAATATCACTTGTCCTGAGAAGGAAACTATTGAGTTTTAAAAACTGACACTGAAATGCAGAAAGAGTAAAAATTCTCTGAGGTAATCAATGTAATTATAACAGTCAAGACCTTCCTTTTGAAAAAAAAAAAACAAAGAAGGAAAATACTTAGCCACAGATGACACTGAACAAGTTTTCAAGGCATAAAATGACAGAGAACATAGCCTGTGCATTAAAATTGTATGGAGACAATAAATTCCAATCAGCTTTGAACACTTAGCACTGCTTACTGATTGGATCGCCCTTCCATTCATCAGTAACACATGTTTAGGAAAAGCTTTTCAGGTCGTGCTTTTGTTCCTGTTAGAGACACATACTTAAATACATGGAATTCAGCTTCAGTACCATGAAGACTATGGTATTTTGATCCATTCATTCCTAGTGAAATATTTCTAAGCTGATATGTGCTCCTCACCAAAGATAGAAGAATGCATATGTTATAACTGTGTGCTATAGATCTCTGTACTTTCTCTTAATAGCACTAGAACAGGTCTCTGATAAAATATAAATTCTGTGAGATGAATGCATTGTTTTATCTTGTATATAGTTTTGTTAGCAGTAGGAAACCAACACTGACAATTCTTTTTTTATATTGACAAAATATGTCTTAAATATTTATATGCATACTTACTAATAGATATTAACACTGGTAAATAACACAACAGAATTCCCACATACTTTTATATCAATATATTATTACCCTGTACCTGGCTTAGACCATAAAATTATGATACATGTAAGTAATAAAGTAAAAAAAAAAAAGAAACCCGCAGAAAACATTTCTCCTGGGAGGAGCAAAACAGATGAAAATGTCAGAAATAAATGCAAAGATTTCAATGCAGTAATGCAATTAGTTATCTCTTAACACAGAAAAGTAACTTCAGCAGTCAACACTTGTTTCATTATGTCATTATTCTCTCTAATTCCCCCAGTTCCAAAGGAGTGAAACTGGTAAATTGATGTCAGCAGCAGCACCCTGAAGCACCCTAAACAGACTTGAACCTGTAGGGTTTTTTTGTGATCTTTGCTGAATTCATGCTACAGTCAATAAATAATTGATAAAGGAACTGGACTGAGAAAAGTCTGCCTAGAGCTGACTCCTGGTAAGAGGGGGCCCAGAAAAGTACGAACTGTGTTTTAGTCCCAGGAAGGGGAAGAAATGGCAGAAACTGCTGGGGTAGTCTCAGTTCTACTTAATAAAATTACCTGCAAATAAATGTAAAGATGTAATAAATGTAAAGGAATTTCTTAGCTTCTCCAAATGCTAAAAGGTAGGCACCTGCATGTTGTATGCTTGCACAGACAGAAATGCTATAAACATATATTTCTGCACTTATAAAAGCATAAATTTCTACTTATCAGTTGAATTTTCACAGTTTCTACAGGTTTAATGTATTATGGTATATCCCCAAGGAAACAATCTGAGCTAGTGAGTCCATTTTGATGCCAACTGACAAACGTGCAGTGAGTAACCACCAGCAGAGCAGAAAGCCAGTGCATCTTTTCCAAAAGTCCAAGTACAAAGTATGGACAAATGCTGTCCATACAGATTTATGGATAGGATGTTATGTAGTAAGTGACTTTCATGACAAATACCACATAACAGGCTCTTGTCCAGGTCCCACAGCATGAATGCAATAGTTCTCTGAAAGAACTCTCTCTGCAAAGCTACAGTCGATTTTTAAATTATTTGGGCTCAAATAAAACTGTGGATGATTGCCTTCTATAAGTGCACTGATGTTTAAATTCTAGTAGTTGGACAGGTGAAATAAAAGGGTACGTGACTTGATAGATATCCCCGGAGCAGTGGGGCAACTTTCTGCAGTAAAACATGTACAAGAACGTTTCTGAATGAGATGCTAAGCACGTATTAGAAACAGTTCTGTTTCAAATACACCATGTCTAGACATATTAATAAAAAGATAAATTAATTATTTCATTCTATTCTGAAAGTTAAAGGACTTAAGTATAGAGTTTGTTACATTAGAACCCAATGCAAAAGTATCCTACGGTACTGACACTGGTGCAGAACAGATTACATCAGGTCTGACCCTATATACTGCGCTAATGAAGATAAACTTGGTTCCATACAAACAAGCTGGGAAACAGCTGGCATTTGAGTTTTCTCCTTCTTAATATTAACTCAGCTCACAGAATTTTAGAGCAGCAGCTGCTGATGGCTTGACAGACAAATGCTCTAGTAAAAATGAACTAAATTTATTCCCTCACACAGAAGGATTTAGAAATACTGAATTTTACTTAAAGCAGATAACTTAGTGCCAATGGGATGCATTAAAAATTCCTATTGCTAAAAATAATTAAAGACAACAAAGGTTGCAAATTTAGATGCTAACAAGACTAGAAAAATCCATAAATTAGCCCTGTTATATGTAGGACCTATGATGTAATCTTTAATTCCAGAAGAAACAAATCTAACTGCAGAAAACAGAAGGTCCTCATTAGATGAACGATACTGAACAATAAGACTAAAATGACAGACATACTCTGGACATGTTTATTGCACATTATTTCCTGTCTTAGTTTGCATTTCTTGTACAGTCACCACAACATCCAATAGCTTTCTGTCTTTAATGAATATATCTTCAGAAGATGCTTGTGAGGGAATATGCTATTGTTCTTCTCATTTGATAGATGGAATATCAATTCCAGATGAGTCCATTAGTTAATGAGGACTCTAGTCTGAGAGAGTTCTGGTCTGATCCTCCCAAGAATTTAACATTCTGTAACACATTCTGTATTTAGAGCACACTCGTGGACTTCTGCTGTATCACATATTCAGCAGTTCTGCAAATAAATCTTGATGACTTAAATTTTGAGATCACAGAGTTGTTTTAAATCAGGTATTCCCAGGTGGTGGTATATAAGAGACAGAGAATGATCTGAATCTCTGATTTAAGCAAAATGTCCAGCCTTGTCAGAAACCAAAGAACAACCAAATCCACTTCCATATTCATAAAACTACCCTCTCTCTTCCTGTCCTACATTCACTTACTGAGCTCCTACTTCATCAACAAAGTGATGCCTTCCAGCAAGAAAATGGATTTTTTTTTCCCTCAGTATCAGCCATGTAGTCATGAATATAGCTGTGAACTTAGGAAAAAGAAAATGTGGTTCTTGGCCTTTAAATACCTCATTGCAGTGCATACATACAATTCCACAGTATTTCAGCTTTCAAATAACTGATTTCCTAATCTCAACACTTTATAAAGCAGACCTTTTCCTTACTTTTAAAATTTTAATAAATTTTAATAAAAGTCCTAGCACCACCACCACCAGAAAAAATACCCATATGAATGCACGGAATGTTTTTGACTGCAACAAGCTTCATGGTGCTGTCCACAACTGTCCTCAGTTCAGAGCTGTGGCTGAAACAGATGCACATTGCCAGAGTAATTTCAATTTGGCTCCTCAAAATAAGCAGACACTGGAATAAATGTGTCTGCTTTCCAGATATAAAACAGAAATAACAACATAACCTTGCAAAGAAATGCTGTAAAATTGCTCTTTGAAGTTTGTGAAGCAATTAGATGAACGTTACAGATCGCACTGATTAATGAACATCGTTAAAGAAAATCCTTTGTATACATAACACAGGAAACCATGACATAAGCTGCCAAACCATAATTGTTATTCTTTATATTGGCCAGGCCCTTAAAAAGCATGAGGCACAAAGTCTTCTTGCTGATACCCAAAAGATAATGTAGCTTACACACTGGTCCCTCCTCCTGCCATGCTTGCCAGCTCTGCATCTTGGTGGCTGTTGTGGTTTACGGGTGAACAGACTGCGTGGGGGGGACAGGTGGGAACCCCAGGACCCTGAGGAGCCAGAGGGCAGCTCTTCTTCCCTCCCCTTCCCTGCCATATAAGGAGGAGACAGGTTTGGGGGGCTCTTCCTTCCCGGGCGCTGGGAGCTGCGAGGGCATCTCAGCCCGGCTGGCCCTGACTCCACATGCGCTCCGTGATCCATCACCATCCCAGAGCAGGTTTTGTATGGAGTTCTATACCCTTCTGCCCTTAAGATTCCTTCTTCTGTCTTCCTCTTGTTATTCGTTACATTTGTTATAGACTTAACTTCAGTCTTGAGTGAGGCATTTTTCTGTTTCCTTATTTCATTTTTTATCCTCCCCTGGGAGGGAGGGAGGAAGGGCTAATAGAGAGAACTCCTGCCCTGTTTCACGTGGGCTTGCCCTCAGCCTTAAATGGAGAGACAGTGGCCATTTCCTTCCTGCCACTAAATGGCTTGTGATTGCACAGCCTGGTTCCTGGCCTCCACTCCATCCTTCTCCGACTCCCAGCCTTACTGCCCCTCCTGTTAGTCCTAGCCACCAGCGCTGCCACCACCCTGCTTGGATATCTGAACAAAAGGACAGCGGCAGACTGAGCCATTGCTCTAGGCAGATCCCCACAGTCTATTCCAAATCACACTTGCAACTAGTGTTTCTCAAAGGATCAGCTTATTTCCTCTAACCTAATTCTAAAAAATCTCTTCTATGGTTGTAGAAAACCTCTAAGTTGCACAATTTCAGAGCTAATACGTAGAGGATGAAGTGAGGAGCTGGGTAGCAAGGCGAGAGTGCTCCTGCCACGTCAGTACAGCCCAACAGGAGAGGAAGAAAATGGAATAGGTGTACAAAGACTGAACTGCCCTAACTATGAAGCTGTGAAACCAACCAAAATTCAGATAACTCAAAGTTTGATTTAAAAATAATTCTTCAGCAGTTCTCATAAGGTTGTAACCATCATTCATTTTTTCAGAATACAATACCTGAGATACTGCAGGATTCAAGGATTGTATTTCTCAGAACAGGAAGAAATTATATGGATATTAGTAACATGCAGAATCTATTTCCAGTAGTTAGTTTCTAAGGTAGGTAGGACAACAAACTTCCTTCCATATCTGTCCTATTCAGCAGTATAAAGAACAAACATACAGGTTTCATAATAATGCAGAAAAGTATAAAAAAAAAAAGTACACTGAAAGAAATGGAAAACTGAAAATATCTATGATTTTTACAAGCTTCTGCATGATGCTTTAGAGGTTACCGAAAAGTTCACATTGGATATTTATAAGTAGAAAATTAATGAGACGCTCATGGCAAAAGAAACCTCAAAGAGTATGTAAATGTAATATTTCAGCGGTATTTTGGTTCACTGCGTATAAGTAATAATGGAAGTACTAAAAATACTCAAAGAGATGAGATTTAATACTTCGGTGAGTGTCACATTCTAAATCGTATTCAAAAATCACAACGAAAAATAAGCAAAAGCATCAATCAGTAATCAATGGTAAGCCAAATCCAGTCTTTCCATGAAAGAAGAAAATGTACTACATGTTAAGAAAGGTATCAGTTACTGAGGTAATATATTAAATCTAAGAATACTTTGATTAAAAAAAATTCCTCAAGCCTTGGTAAACAACAAGAATTCTGGTATCTATGACTTTTTCAAAAACTACTATTTTTTTCTACATGCCTGAAAAGTTTTGTGTAATTCTTATGTAAGGAAATCAAAAGTACAATGAATACACTACAAAACCTGCTAGCCAAGCCCTTTTGCATGCATCTCTCATCCAGATATATTTACATAAATGTTTTTCACTTTATTTATGTAATTAGTTGCACAGTATTCTTTACTATGACTTACTGATCTAACTTGAATGTTTTCCTTTCTATTTTTCTGTTGTCTTATGACTACTCCAACAGTTCCTTCACAACACACACACAAGAAGCAAAGATGACTCATTTGCAAGATCTTATATAACAAAACAACTGGAACACTGTACACACATAAGTAAAGCCATGGAAGAGTATAAAGGTGCTTAGGGAAATAAAAATTTATATTAACTTTTTCTTTTTTTTTTTTTTAATAGCAGTTAAATACACCATCAGATGATGCTATTATCCTGCAGCCATCTCTTGCATTGATTGAAAATTCACTGACTGAAAAGCCAAATACCCTGGACTGCGGCAATAGCAGAGATTATAAAACCTTCAGTTACACATTCAATGTTTGAAAAGGATGGGATACTGAATTTATTCAATGTTCAATTGTTTTGGGGTTTTTTTTAGTGGTCTGTTTTTTTTTTTTAATCGGGCAAATTCAGCCTTCCTAAAATTGGTAAGATTTTCTTCTCTGTTATTACTAGACAACATTATCACGCATCTCAAGCCCAAATTGCTAAAAACCAGCAATGATGTTTAGAGTGGTGAAATTCAAAATCTCTGCTAGAACTGTACAAGCCTTTCAGACAGTTTCATTTTAAACTCACACATGATGTGGTATTTTAATCAATGAAATCCTCAGTGAAAAGCCAATACAAATCAGGATCTGTTTTACCATGTCACATCGTTCCTCAGGGAGGAGCAACATACTGTGAAGCAAGGATTTCAAAACAAAAATTCTCTGAAACATGCTGTTAAAAACAAAGATGACAATATTTGCCATCTTGAAGACTGTGTATCAAGAAAGATGCTGGTTTGTACATTTTTTTTCATCTCATCTTTCTCATTCGTATTTATATTTGCTATAAATAAAAAGATATGATGGATCTATATCTCTGCTTCTTGTGGTTTAGTGTCCATGTGCAGGGAAGACAGCAAGAGTGGTGGGAGCAACCCATCCAGGACTGATCAAGGGAAAACACCTGGCTCTGGCTTACAGTAGTTAAAGTCAACAAGATTCTCTGAGGAGAAACAGCAGAAATGGGGGACAAATAAAAGGTAATTAAAGTTCATCTCGTCCAGGTAATACTTATGTATTACATACACAAATTAACCTTCTGGGCTGCCCAACACAATCCAATATAATCAAAAGTATTGTACTGGAAAAAGGCCATAAATTACATCATCTTTCATGCACCAAATTAAATGTTCCAGCAGCAGAGCAAGCTCAGGAGCACATCTCAGGCACTGATGGATGAAAGTAATGGGGACTAGCAGGTGGAGGAAAGATGTTCAGCAATTTCTGGTGCCTATTAACAGGAATGTCAGGTGGTGAGTGGTATCAGAGTAGCCTGCAGAGCTGAGAGAAAAGCCAGTGGGAGAGGCCACCTCTGAAAACCAAGAGGCTTTATGTGAAGGAAAAATGGGAGACATTCTTATAAAGTCCACAACGTAATACAAACATCTCTGTCTCAGCACAAATCACAATCTGTGACACTGGGCTGCAATACAACTTAAATTTAGGCTGGCAAAGAGGTAGCATCACTCCAGCCTCTTCCTCCTCCTGCTCAGAGAAGGCTGTTTCCCACCCTGGCACTGCCAAGACACGGCACTGGGCAGGCAGGAGGCAGGAAACAACCACAGCGGCAATGGTCTCTGGTGGGATCTCTCCTCCATTCTCCTTCACAGTATAGCACAGCCACTGACAAAGTCTCGAAACCTCATTTTGCCAAAATGTATGAACCTTGATATCCATTCTGATCTCCAAGATTTCAGAACAACATGTGTTTGGAGATGGGTTTACCATGCACAGCAGGGGCCAGCAGGTTCCCATATAGTCTTCTTGGTACCACCAAGGTCCTTGCTGCTGGGCTGGCACAGATATACTGCCCCAACAAGCTGGAACTTGAACAAGGAGAACCAAGCTTTGTGGCTGAAAACAGCCCTGGTCATGCCTTCTCCGGCTTGCTGGAGTCTGGATCTAGTTTTGACGAGCAGCACTCCATTACAATTGCCTCAAATAGCCTTAAGTTCAACTAATTTGTTTGCCTTGGGCAAGAGACTTTACTGTCCTGACTTGTGAATAACTCACTCATTTTACATTCTCATCCCAGTTCTTGTTGAGCAATGTAAACAATTCTCCAGTCTAGAAACAAAAAGGAATTTCTTAAAATAAATTTTCCATTCATTCACTGTTGCTGTCTAACGTTCCTGACTGGAGAAGCTGATCTGTAATGTCGTGACAACACCACATTACCTATTCAGTTTGGGAAATACACTGAGGAATCTTTGAAGCTCAAGCCAAAACATGTTAATCAGTTGAAATCATGGTAAGAGTTTTTTATTTACTTCATTAGTTTAGTTGCTTATATTAATTATTATATTAAGAATTGTCTGTCTAATTTGCTATGCCTAATCAAGGAAACAGAATGTAATCATTTATTTAAAAAAATATATATTACTTTACTACCTTCTAGATCAGAAATCCGCATTTTATGTGATGACAAAGTGACAAAGAAGTTACTTGCAATTTGTGTTTCACACAATTGCGTATTTGAAGGGAACCCTAGAAACATGTCACATACACAGAAAAAGAATACAACCTCTAAAGAAATGACTGCAAATGCAAGTTTTATTTCATTGGCTAATTTGTCCTCTTTTAGTATGTTTTCAGTTTTGCAGGATGAAAGTACAGAAATGAAACACAACCCACAGGCACATGAACATCTGACCATCATTTAATCAGGAAATCACTTTGGGTCTCACTGACCTTGGCAGTTTTACAAAGTTTTTATTTCCAGATGGTTGAACTGTTCTTGAACAACTTTATTTTACTGCAGTAGTCACCAGATGGCTTTTCTGTTATCTTGTACCATCCATATTCTCTGACTAAAAGTATTTTTTCTAGAGTATATATATGACTTTACTAATGCAAATCATCTACACTATTCCTTTGGTACTTTTACAGTACCTAGGAAAACAAAGATGATTTCTTTTTTCCCCCCTGCCTATAATCATGCCAGTTCTCAAAAGGTAGAGAAAGAATTTCTGTTCAGTGTTCCTGTGACTGAGCCTCACAATAACAACCGCTACTGTGAGCAAGCTTTGCACATGAAGGAGGAGAGATTTCCTTTGAACCCAGCCAGAGCTCAGCCATGAGAGACTGCAGAGAGCTCACAGAATGAAAACCACCTCTGTGATCTCCATCTTTACCACAGGTATATATTGCTATTTCTGGAAAGACTTTTTACCTGCTCTGTTCTGTCTCCTTCTAATTTCTCTCTTTAAAGAAAAACTTACTTCGATTCATGTCTGAGGTTTATTTCAATTTACAGTACTTAGGTATTTTTGTTTAAAATTTACAAGGATCACTTCATCCAGCTTAGAAACATAGCTGTGACTGGGGTCAACACCTCAACCACAAGTACCAGTACCAGCATAAAAACATTGTGAGTTGCTGCTGTATCTCTTTGAACACAAAGCAATTTCAAAAAATATTATAATAGGGGAGAATAATTGGTGTACATTTGCAAATGTACACCTGGAAGAAGGGTACCGCGTGAGAAGTTCTGTATCCAAAGCTGCCAGGAGCTTGGCAATGGCAAAGCCAAGCCAGGTCACTGGATCAGCAGAGATCTGCTGTGCAACCTTCCAGCTTTCCTAAGAATTCTATTTTACTTTTTTAAAAAATCCTACTCTGTATGGATGGGAGGTTGTATTATTATAGATGATAAAAGGGAAAACAGTTTTAAAATGTTGTTTGTTTGTTTGGGTTTTTTTTAGCAAAGTCACTAGAGACCTGTTCAAACACTGCTTCCTCAGTTCCCACCAGTGACTGGGACACGCTTGGGACACACAGACTCACCTGACCCTGGGACAGCCTTTTCTAGGGCAGACCTTCTTACCTTTGGACACCCTGAAGCATGCACTTGACAAATAGAAAATTTCTTAAAATATGTCAGGAATACATTAGGATGTTTGACTCATGATAGGCTTGGATAAGGTATGTTATTACCCAGGCACTTTCCAACATCTAACATAAGCCAGACTGAGATAAAAACAAAGAGAAAAACATTTCCTTACAATGTCCAAAGCAGTCAACAGTTAAAATTTTTTATGAAGCCTGAAGGAAATATGCTAAATCCTTCCCCAAAAAACTTTGTACAGTGTGTCTACTGCATTTTCGGCGTTTCTCTATCTCATAACCCTCAAGCTGCAATCCTCACTGAACATCTCTTTTTAGTCAAGCACTTCACATAATATAAGTAATCTGCTCATTGAAGTCCCCCTCAATGTTTGTCACTGAGACTCGATTGATTTCCTCCTAATTTACAAAACTGCATGGTCACTCCTTCTATAAAAAAACAAATGCTCTTTCATTTCCTCAGAGATGCAAATATTTCCTTCTTAGACCACATATCTCACGTACTTGCCTGATTTAATGAACATTTCTTTGCCTCAATCAGGATAATGTTTCTTTCCTTTTCCTGCCTTTTGGTGACTTGTAGCACCTGCTGTCTTCTTCTAAGGTTTGTACTGTAATCTATACATAACCTACACAAATATGTTAACCCACATATAGACTGACTATTACTAAAATATAAATAGGTTTATGGATCATGGCACATTGCTGATTCAACGTATGAAACAGGACAATACTTTAGTCCTGTATTTTTTAGCAATCATTAGACAAAATAGCTTAATTCAACTTTGTAAAAAAATCATCTGTCCATATTACTTTAATTATGGTGCTGTGTTTGCAGATATATACAAGCGAACATATATATCTTTAACAACACCTGTGCATTAGTTCATAAAAACATGAACCATTTCCTCCCTAGGAAAAGGTTCCATGTATGCAACCCCTCTCCACCTAGTCTTTCATATACACAAGGCATACGTCCTCCAGCTCTGCTGAATTCTTCTATTTGGCATCCCCTCTAAATTTCACTTTATCCTTTCTCTAATTTTTTCAGTTTGAATAGTTTATTGCTCCACACAAACACAATCTAGATTAAATTCACTACAAGCCTCGCATTTGGACTTTTGCAGCTACTTTCTTCCAGCATAATGATAAATGAACATTGGCATACCTCAAGTATGTTTTACCAAAAGCTGGAAAACTCAAGATACAGGAATTGCACTGACAACATAACTGCTAAATAGAATTCTTCTTTTCTAAAAATCTATAGCCAAGTAACAATGTTTCATCATTCATTATTTTAATATTATTGTGTGGCAATAGAGATCCTACAAAATGGATAATAATCCATTGCTGTATTTCTTTCTGCTCACAAGACAGACAGGGTAGCATCAAGCAGTGGCTACAGTCTTAAAGCAATTGTGCAACTAAGCCTTTTCTAGCTCAACTGCTGGGGACCAGGAATCCAGTGTCTTATGTTTATTTACTGGGTTTATGTAGAGCCACATTATATCAGCATACTTTCAATATTCTTTTCAATATATTGAATATTCAATTTCAGTGTAAAAGCCACGAGATTAACTGTACTATGCCATTTTTTATTTTGTCTATTTTTGGACAACTTTTTTTACTATGTTTGATTCTGATTAGGCAGATAATTAATAAAATATTTTATCTTCTGAACCATTTTACACAGCCTGCAGTGGGCCAATTCTTGCACAGAAATATTGCTCTTGGAAGTAGTAAAATATCCAGTTTCAGTAAAATCTGTGGCTCCCAGATTAATTCAATTAAAACAACATGAAGACTATATTATGTAATAATTTAGCTCACATTTACTACTGAGAAAATAAGGCTTAAACAGACCCACTTATTTCCAAGTCAGGTAAAAACAGAGAAGCCTTGAAAAATTTGTATATGCAACTTACTGAAAAAAAACCCCACATAATCACAAAATATGAGGAAAGGACTAGTAAAGAAAAAGAAAGCTATTTTAACTGGGAAAGTTTCTGGAAAAAATGAAAATAAAGTAGTAATAAATGAAGCAAGATGTTTCTACTGAAAATAGAGGTATCAATGCAACTGGTATAGCAGACCAAGTTCTGTGGACAAACCCATAAACAGAAAAGACTATAAAATGTGGAGATAGTGTCATTGCCAACAGCCTGGTTATAAACTCTGACATAGACTTTACAGAGGTAAGGGGCAAGGTGAACCTTTTGACTGCATTTCACCAGATGTAGAAAAGGTAGGTCACTATTCCTATAAAGATAATGATGTTCATTTCTCTGTAACAGATCAAAGTTCGCAAACAATACCTTCAAATTATTTCCAGAAGCAACACAAAGACAAAGAGCATTCCTTCTTTCACATCATGCCTCTAATGCCACACAGTATGATCCTAGCCACATGTGCACACTTCAACATACATGCACAACTGCAACTACTCACTGCCACGGTTTCTTCTGCTGTTAACCAAATAGTATTTCAGCCAAGTGAAACAGCAGAGTGGTTCCATCTAGAGGAAGAGCCTGTAAAAACTACTAATCCCTGATTAGCTGTTTTAAAATAAAGAATACAGCACACTCATTATAGAGGGCCTGATACTTGGTGTCATAACTTCATGTTTTTTACAGCAGTGTGTGTTTGGTTAACAGGACAGAAAAAATACTGCTGCAAGCATCAGAGTTAGTAACATCTACATCCTGGACAGTCCTGGCAATATCTGCACCCACAAATGATGTTAAAGTAGATGTGACTAGGAAGGACATATAAAAGAGCTCTACAAGTGAACTTGTTCAACGAAGTGTAAATTACATGTTCAAACCAATGAAAAACATTTCCTGAACTCTCAGCCCCAATTTTATTTCCTCTTGCCTTGACTATCAAAAATAATTAAGGAGTCCTCAAAGCCAAAAGCTTTTTCTGCTAAAGCCACGTTAACCCATTACTTCAACAAAATGGGTTCTTTCAGCTCTTTTAGGATGAAGCAAAGAACTGACCTTCTTTTAGTAAACTTGTTTCACCTCTTCCAGTCTATCTTGATCTTGACCCTCTCTGTTTCTTCTTTTGTTAACTAACCAATAGCTCCCTTTTTTCTTCAACATTCCCCCTGGAAGGGAATGTTTAATCACACCAGAACCATTACAAGACTTTTTCAGAAGAGTTTCTACTTAGTGAAGCACTCTTGCTATGTTCAGCATAGCACCAAGTCTATCTTTTCTCTTCAAATCTAAAAGTATTTTCGTCATTTTTCTCATTTCCCTTTTATTAAGTTATTAATTTTGCTATTCTCGTTTAGTATAAAGATAGTAGGAAAGACATTAAACATGGCAATCTTCCTCAGAGAAGTAAGGAGACTCAATTAGTATTGTAAGACAGCTACTTAATCTTTCATGACTTCACAGTCTCATAAAATTGTTACAGAATGTCAACTCATCAAAAAATGTATTAAAATTGCCAAGAATACTTAAATTGTTCCTTCACCACTGAAGTCAGTAAGCACTGTACCCCAAGACATTACAGCCAAGAGCATCAGAAATAGAAAGTAAATGTTAAAAGTGAAAAATATATAGCTAGGAGAAAACACAAAAAACAAACCAATAAAAGACTAAGAATAAAGGAGAAAAACATTTTTACCAAGTGAGGATAGCAAAGCTCACTGTATATAAGTGAAGGATAAAGGCAGAGTGTAAAAAGACTGAGCTGACAAGAAATTAAAGATGAAAACAGGTTGTAGTTTACTGGTAAACAATCTCTTAAGTTATTTTTAAGTGTTATTCTGGTTTGAGTGAGAACAGAACTAATTCTGTTCAGTGATTTTACTTTTCATCTCAGTTCTTCTAACTCACTGCACTTTCTGAAGTCAGCAGCCTGTTCTCACAGGCAGCGTCTGCTTCTGGCAGTGATTAACCCCATGGTTAGAGTTACTACCAAGGATTGGTGTGCAGAGCAAGGCCACTGCTGGGTCTTGTGTGCCACACTGGGGGTGCAGACAGTGAAAGGCCAAACCTGCAGGGAGGAGCGGCCAGGACAGGAGACCCCAAACTGACCAACGAGGGATCCCAGCCCATAGACGGCACATTTGGCATAAGGCTGAGGGCTTCAAAGGGTCTTTGGCTCTTTTCCCCTCTTGGACCACTTTGCCAGCTTTGCTTGGCTTGGCTCAGGTCCTCTTTTGGTTCCTTCCTCGGAGCACCCAAGGAGGACTCTGTCTGTTCTGCCTTCGATCCCGGTCTGTGTGTTCCTGAACCCGGTACCAGAATCCAGCTCCTGAACACAGCTCCCGGCTGCTGCGGGGCCCAGTCTGGGACTGCCCCAGTGCCTGTTCCACAGCATCAGTGGTGACGGTGATGGAATTACCATAGGGGGGTTGGGTTCATTACTGGTTTTGTATATATTTGTACATATTCCATTTTTATTATTATTAATTTCCTTTTCATTAAAGCTGTTCTAGTTTCCTTTTCTAATTGTTAAGTCTCTCTCCCTTGTTCCCTTTCTCTTCCCCTTTGGGGAGGGAGGGGGGTTAACAGAGAGCCTCTGTTATAGGTTGAAGGGGCTGCCCTGACCCTAAACCGTGACAAGTGTTTATTTTTAACAAATACTCTTTTTTCCAAGTTTCATAGAAAATACTAAACATCTGCTCACATATTTGTTCAGCAGGATTCTCCTTCCATCAAAGATTCGCAGCTATGTGGAAAGGGAGAATCTCAGGCCCCTTTCCATGTGGTTTTTCACAGCCAGAGAATGAATCACTGGTGGGTCTTGAGTCAGAGGTTACAAGTCCTGATTCCCACTTATTAACGCCAAGAGACTAATAATAAAACATAGTGCTTTAAGTGTATGACCTATTGCAAATTTGTGATTTATTTTCCTGAATATAGCATTTTCATAAAATATACATCCTTTTTATGAACAAATTATTTAAAATATAGCTTCAAGAAACTCTAACATTAAAATAATAAGTATAAAAACAAAGTCAAGGGTACTATGGGTGTAGAAAGAGAAGGTTATGAAGGAAGCAGATTGGTTTCATGTTTGAGCTTTTCTTTCCTGAAACAATACATATAATGTCTCTACTTGTAGATACCCAAATTGGCAGAGGGTAACAAAATAATGCCCTGGTTTAGCAATTAGTGACAGTATTACCAATGGAAATATTAATTCAGCCTTAACAGATGAGGCTGGAGGAAAATAACTAAAATGGGGTTCTCTAATTCTTTATTTCAATACATTTAAAATTGTGATATTGCTGCTGACTTGAAATTTTAAATATGTTAAATCTATTATCCAAGAAGTTACATTGCATACAAAATGATAAAGAGCAGGTCCATATTGCACATATTGTCATAATATTTTATCCACCAGCCATACTGTTATATAATTTTACTTCAGAATGCACGATGAGCTATAAATGTTTCATTTGGTTCTCCTAAATGTATGGAAGTTTTTCAAAAGAAGCCTCTTTTGCTAGTTAATTAAATTCAAAGGTTGCACCTAGGGAATGCAGCAAGAAGAAAGAGGTTAAAGAAGGGGGACAAGAAAATATATTCTTCTGTTTCGTTAAACAGAGGCTTTGTAGTCCATACTCTATGTTAGCAAAATGGAATGCAATCATTTAAACACAGCCACAGGAGTCAAGAAATTATGACTACCTAATATGTAAAGGGAAAAACCAAAACAATTGGAGCAAATGTGTGACGCTTCACTTGGAATGACTGGAACTGTAATGGAAACAGTTGAGCTTCAATAATACTTCCCAACATAATGAATATAGGCTGTTAGAAAATCATAGCGGAGTAAATGCAGATAAAGCAGATTTATTTCCCTTTAATTTGGGCAGTGCAAAGATTGCCTTGATTTGGCTGGTATACAACGACTGATAAGACTCTCAGTTCAGGTCACTTTCTGTTTAATATACTGGCACACCAGTCACTCCAGTTTATTCCACTTTATACAGCTGCTGTTTTCTTTCATACTATGAAAGCAACGTATTAGAAAAGCAAAGTAGAGAAAAATATGTAAAATTACTTCCAACAGATATTTAAAATACAGAAAGTATCACCCAAATCCAGATATTATGATTTGCTCCCTAACAGTTTTATGTCTGGCATACTCACCCAGTACCAAGGACAGTCCAGTCACTTGTTAAAGGACTGTTTTTGCTAGTGCAGCCAATTCCCTTAAGGTGTAAACATACCATGATTATGCTAAAACATGCGATTTAATTTCTCATCACCTTCTTCATACTTTCTTTTGTCCTGTCCAGAATATTGTTTTTCTGTCCACAATGCACAAAGAAGAGAAACATGAAGGTGAATCCTGAAAATAACAACAGTTAATCAACAGCTGCCTCAGTCTGCAACTTCTGTTTGTTCTCCCTGGTGACAGTGACAGAACAAGAGGAAATGGCCTGAAGCTGAACCAGGGGAGATTCAGGTTGGATATTAGGAAGCATTGCTTTACAGAAAGGGTTGTCAGGCATTGGAATGGCCTGTAAAGGGAGGTGGTGAAGTCACTATCCCTGGAGGTGTTTAAGAGGCAGTTGGATGTTGTGCTTAGGGACATGGTTCAGTGGTTTTTGATATGGCTAGGAATAAGGTTGGACTTCATGATCTTGAAGGGCTCTTTCAGTCAAAACTATTCTATGATTCTGCTTGAGAACAGCTCAAACTTCCATTCCAGCAACAATGGAGAAAAAAAGAGGGATAGATGCAAGGCTGAGCTTGATGGCATAGGTGTATTAAGAGTCACAGAAATAGCCCTGGCAGGTGCAGTCCTAAGAAGGGAAAATACGAGGCTGGGACTAATATCAACAGAAGAAAAAGAAGTTTGCAAATGTGAAGCAGGATTTCTGCATGTCAAAACCAGAGAACCATCATGGCAAAGAGGAAAAAACTATATATGGAAAAAAAATAACCCTATAAATCAGCAATGAAGAAGAGAAGGAGGTAGTGAGCAAAAGGAACAAGGTTAAGGACAGCATCTGCTATGATAAAGAATGGTCTGGTGAGAAACATGATTAAGTGATAGATGGAAAAGATTACAGTCTCAGGAGGAACATATCAAAAATGCTAGTCCAAATCTAACAATACCAAAAAGAGAACATTCCCTCAGGAGGTCTGAGATATCCTCCAGACACAAAAAGCCTGCTGTCTGGATCCTGGTCTCTGTTGCAGGCAGAAAGCTCTCCAATTACAGTCCCTACCATTAGAAAAGCAGCATCCTGAAACAAAACTGTACCAAGGTCCTTAATTACATTAAAGTAAAATACACAGTGCAAGCCATACCATAAAAGTCACTACTATTCTTTAAATAAAGATCATATTGTTTTGAACCACATTCTTTTTTAAGTTTTAGAGTTTGGGGGTGGAGTGGAATATATAAAATTATAACAGTCCTTCATTAAGGATTAGAGTCAGAGTAATGAATATTTGCCTTCCATCATGTCCATGTTTCATCAAATTAGTTATATATCTGAGAAAAATCTTTAAAACATTGTCTCAGACTTATTCTCTGACTAGTCTTTTCAGGAAAACAAAAAAGTCATTCGATAACTATAAACAAAAACAAAAAAAAAAAAAAAAAGAAGAAAAAAATCGCACAAAAAAGCACAAATTCCAAAAAAGTTACCAAGGCGAGTTTTCAAACTACTAAATAAATAAGTATTAAATACAGTGTTGGGAAATCCACGCAACTAAAGATTTTAAACTATTATTAAAACCCAACAAATTCCCACCTATGGCCTGCCTATCCAGATTGTGACATGTTTGCCTTCCCTGGCTACATTCACCTACTCCTTGTTGTGCAGTTGTAAACATGTATTCTGCAAACACCCCCCACCTTCAGAAGCCAGGAAGCTTTGCAGTACATCAACATGCTCCGTACACTTGGGTTTGCCTGTCTTGTATGCTCTGGTGACTTCCAGCTATGCACTAGGTCGCTTCCAAATTTACCATCTTGAAGAGTATTTCAGGAATAGCATGGATAAGAAGTTCAGACGACTCTTATTTTGTTGGCATATAAGAAAGTTTTTCCAGTTTGGCATATAGTTTGCACCACTGCTAATAAAACCACTCACAGCAATAAGAGGAGACAGTAGGTAACGTCAGGCAAAGTGGTTGACAGCCAATTGCTCTGTTCAGAAACGTGCAGACTCTGGAAGTATCTTGGACTCTTGCGTTGAGCCTTCATTTCCAGTCACTTCCAGAGAGAAAGGCAGATTGCTGAAGACAGTGCAAGATTTCTGAGTGACTTCTATCAGACTGCAACTTCTCCCAAAGGCTGGACTTTTGACGAAGGTCAATAGACTGGACTAAAGTTTGAAAGCTGAAATATACTGGTCTGTCTTCAGGCTCCGGTGCTTTTGGGAAATGTTGTCTACCTGGACTTCAGTAAAGCCTTTGACACTGTTTCCCACAGCATTCTCCTGGAGAAACTGGCTGTTCATGGCGTGGATGGGCATATGCTCTGCTGGGTGTAACTGTCCGGATGACCAAGCCCAAAGAGTGGTAGTGAATGGAGTTAAATCCAGTTGGTGACAGGTCACTAGTGATGTTCCTCGGAACTCAGGACAGGGGCCAGTTTTGTTTCATATCTTCATCAGTGATCTGGCTGAAGGCACCCTCAGTAAAGTTGCAGACAACACCAAGTTGGGTGGGAGTGTTGATCTGCCTGAGTATAGGGAGGCTCTACAGAGGGTCCTGGACAGACTGGATCGATAGACAGAGGCCAGTGGTATGAGGTTCAACAAGGCCAAGTCCTGAGTCCTGCACTTGGGCCCCAACAACCCCAGGCAATGCTACAGGCTTGGGGAGGAGTGGCTGGAAAGCTGCTCGGCAGAAAGGGACCTATGAGCATTGATCGACAAGTGGCTGAATATAAGCCAGCAGCATGCCCGGGTGGCCAAGAAGGCCAATGGCATCCTGGCACAGAAACTGTGTAGCCAGCAGGACTACAGAGGTGATCATCACTCTGCATTCAGCACTGGTGAGCCCACACCCCAAGTATTGTTTAGAGATTTGGGCCCCTCACTACAAGAAAGACATCAAGGTGCTGGAGCACGTCCAGAGACAAAGCCAGTAAAGGGTCCAGAGCACAAGTCTTACAAGGAGAAGCTGAGGGAACTGAGGAGTTTTACTCTGAAAAAAAAGGGGGTTCAGGGGAGACCTCACGCTTTCCTACCTGAATGGAGGTTGTAGAGAGGTGGGTGCGGGTCTATTCTCACAAGTAACAACTGATAGGACAAGAGGAAATGGCCTCAAGTTGCACCAGGGGAGGTGTAGGTTGGATATTAGGAAAAAATTTCTTCACTGCCAGGGTTGTCAAGCCCTGGAACAGTCTGCCCAGGGAAGCGGGTATCCCTGGACATGTTTAAAAGTCATGTAGTTACGGTGCTTAGGGACATGGTTTAGCAGAGCACATGGTAGGCTAAGATTACTGGTTGGATTCAAAAATCTTAAAAGGTCTTTTCCAACCTTAACAATTCTATGATTCTATGGATACAATCCATCTGGGCCTTCAATTTTATGCCTGCACACAAATGCAGGACTAATCTCTGTGCACAAGAATCTAACATGCAGGAGGTCACAGAAAGGAGCAACATAAGCATAAAACCATCTTCTCCACTAATAACGCTGCTCCTCCACAGAAACAATGTGAGCCCATGTAACTAATTGCAGTGATCTATATTTCTGACCCAAAAGACCATCAAAGGGATTGATTATGCCTTAGATCTGCACAGTTTTTAGGACCTGGACCAGAAAGATCTGTATTGGTTGCAAAACAGTAGTCAGTTTGACCTGGTCCTACATTTTTGGATACATAAAGTACAATATCTTCAACTCTCCAAAATTAAAAAAAAAAAAAGTCTAAGTTGGACATTCACTACTACAAATCCATAAGCAACTTAAGAACTGTAAACTAATAACCCAGAATAAAAGTCTGATTCTTTTCCCCAGTGAGTCAGATGCTAATAAAAAGGGTCATATCTTGGCTCACTTTAATTTCAGCGTTTTCATCCCAAAAGAATTACACAGTACAACCTCAATTAGCCCAATGCCATGGGGAGTGCCAAAAAAATTCAATAATAACAGGTTTGGATAATCAAGGATTCAAACAACACAGAGAATTTTCATTGTAATTAAGTTATTTGAGAACACGGTCATCTTTCATGTAATGGGGTTTGGACCAAAAAGATCAAGGGCAAACTCCATTTCACTTACCCTAACTAAGAGGGAGCAACCTTCTTTTCTGCAAATGGTTTGTGAGGTACTCAGAATACCATGAGACCTAGCAGCATTGCTCAATACACTTTATACATCAAGTATCACAAAATAAGGTATATACCTTAGTACTTTATAGGACATTCACTAAGCATTTCTCTCCATTACCCACAAACATCCAAAAAATCATGGAGTTCATGGAGCTTAGTCTATTTAGTCTAAGACTAAACATGAGTAGATTTCATGGTGGTTCACAAACAAGTAGCCTGACACTTCCAGGTTGCAAAATGCACTTTGTGAACAAATATTTTATTCTGTCTAGATAATATTATTCATAATAGCCGATGCTACCTACTGCTAAGTAACAATGACAAGGAGAAATTAAAGGGTGGGTAATGCATCTCAGAATATCATTATTTTTGTATGCTCTAAACTCCACTGGCATGAGAGAGCTAACAAATAAGAAGTGCTTTCAATGTATTCATGTTTCCATTCCTGCGTGATAGTGGGAATAGCTATATATCAAATATGTCCAAGTTTTGATTTTATATTGAATTGATGGTTAAAATGAACTACACGTTGGGGTTTTTTGCATAATTTATGCAAAATACTGTACTGTTTTAAGTTCTAACCTTGAGCAAAGATCTCATCTGAATCTCCGTGCTTCTGCCTGCTTCTTACAGTATAGTATCAACTGTTGCACCAGTGAGAACAAAATACATCTGAAGTCAAATCAGCTATGCAAAACAACTATGACCACACTCGCGTCTCATTGTTTACATCTCTACAATATATTCTGAAGGAGAGATTTGTTTTCTTTTTAATAATTTTATTCTCCACTACACAAACTTTGATTGGATCACACCTATTTATGACATTGCTTCTTTTGTGATCATTTTTTAAGTATTGTGTAAAAGAGCTTTCTATGACACAGAGAAACACACAGTGATCCTGACAACGGAATTATTTCTCCTGATCTATTTGCTCTTTTCTTGTGCAACAAGCTGCAAGATTCTTGTTGCAAATGCTCAGCAATTTCAATTTGCAGCTTATCCAGATCGTTTCAACCTCCTGTTTCTTATCACATCTGTCTGACAACTGAATAGCAGAATAGAAAATGAATGTTAAAACGTAAATTAATTACTTAGGATATTATCAAATCAGCTGAGTATAGTTCACACATATTTCAGCTAATAGCTAATATTTCTCATTACTAATACTTAAGCTTAGGTGCTGGCCTTCCTTGTGGAATTTATTAGAGACAGCCATTTTGCAATACAGAGCAGTCTTGTCATACCAGAGTATTGAAATATCCTGTTCTGGAAAGCAAACAAACCATGCAAGCCATCAGGCCTTACTGCTGCCATTATAATACTGCTCTTTTTCAAAATAACTACCTTACAAGATGATTTTTATGTTCCTCACGGTCCTTCAAATAATTTTTGTGCGAGTCCATAATTGCTTATAACTTTAACTGATTTTCAGTTATCATAGAGATGTCCTTTTCTAATTACTCCACTTATGCAGAGCTAGAACAAGTACAGAATTTAAAAAAGAAGTCAGGAAGATCAGAGTTTCAGTCTTTTAACACCGCAGGTTATTCTGAAATAAGATATATTCTTGATATGAACAAGTTCTGACAAAATGATCACAAGAAACTCATACCTGTTAAAATGATCCTTCTGTCTCTGTGCTGTAAAAACTTCACATATACTTATTTCACAGATACTTAGTGCTCTGCTTGGTCACTCAAGCATACATTTAAATACCTGCCTGAGGCATACCATACCATCTAATATATTAGGAGTTGAACATACAAGTTAGCATCATTCTAACACAAATGAAAACTTACATAGGAAACCTGTACTCGCCGTCGGTGCACCAGCCCACAGCACTGCATGAAGAGGACAGCAGACAACAATCAGTGTATGCTTTCACCAAGCTTCGGTCATTCCTGTCTGCTCTGAGACACTGTCCATCTCTCCTCACTTTTCAGCCCCAGGTGCAAGGAAACAGGTAGAAAAAACAGTCACCCTCCAGCTCCCAAGCTGTACCTTGAAGACAGATGAAACTTACTTTCTCCGAGTAAATCAATCTCTTCTGTTTCAGACGTTTAAAAAAAAAAAAAAAAAAACCAAAAAAAAAAACCCTAACAACAAAAACCCAGAGGCACGTCTTTATTTCCTCAGCATCCAGTTACTACAAAGCAAATTCCATATTCATATACATCTTTTACTACATGTGGCGTAAGATTTGTATCAACCATTCTGAACTTAGGGAAGACAGAGATTCTAACAGGATCTTTGTACCTCTGGCCACTGCAACACCCGGCTCTCTGAAGGTTTCTTGCTGCTGCTGCTGCTGTTGTTACTGCTGCTGCTGTTACAGCTCTCTTCCCAATGCACAAACCAGCAAGAGCATCCTTGCTTCAGCTTTACCTCTCTCCTATCTTGGGCATATCTCATTTGTTATTTAACCCTTCCCAACAGCCTGAAAAAATGATGGAGTCTAGACTTTAATTTACTCTGGGTTCTCAAGACTGCAGAACCACCCTCCAGATAGTCAGATGCTCCCTCTGATGATACGTGTTTCACATGAATTGTAGCCAGGACTGCTGAGTGGCCTTACTACCTGACTTGTATCAGAGGCACAGTTCCCTCTGCTGATACTGTTTACAAAAAGAACTCGAGAGAACACCATAACTCAAAATATGCACTTAAGACTTTGGGATTAATGCTATTTTCTCTGTCTTTTTCTTTTACCTAATACACTGTCAGCACTAATTAAATACTTGGCTAATTGAGACTTATGGGTAATGATTATGAAAATATAAATATAGTGAGAAAAGCAGTTAAAGAATTTAAGCAATAAGGGGACACTTCCGAAATCAGGTCAGGTTAAATTAACCTGTTTATGATCACAGTTCATCACCCTTCTTTTCTCAGAGAGACTGAATATTCCAATACTGAAAAGGCTTAATAGTTATATTATATCTTAAAATTAAAACCTTCAGTACCTTCTGACAGTGATCTAAGAGTCTCAAATGTCTTCAGCACTGTACATCTCCAGTCAGATAAATTAATGATTCACTTACTTTTTTAACACCGAGGCAAACTTAACTCTTTCACCACCAGTATTTTGCTAAAAAATAGAATACATGGTATGTTCAAAATAGTAAGATAAGAGGACCAATATATTACTTTAAAAAGTAAAGATAAATGTTATTTTCCTTTTAATTTCATGACTGAGTTAAATAAAAATCTGCAATGAAATAATTAAAGATTATACAAGATATTTCTACCCTGTATTTATATTGGCTGTGTGATGACGGCTAATGAAAGGGTTAAATCTTCTCAAGAGGGTAAAGAAAAAGAAGCTGGTGCTTCTCAGAGATTAGTTTGGCTTCCAAGTTTGAAAGAGGGGACTCCAAAGAAAGCGAGTTATCTGTGTGTAGTCACAACAGTGTCAGGTACTCAAACTGACGGAACAGTCAGGAAAGACTTTTATTCCAGTGCAAGGTCAGCCCATAGAAGCAGCAAGCCCTCTGACTCTGTGCTGAAATCACCTGATTAAGAGACTTAACATTTACCAGCCCAAACTCTGGCAACTAAAACCCAGTTTAGGCACCTAACTCCTGTGAATTTCAAGCATTTTTTTTTTTCATGTGCAATCTCCCTCTTAGAAAAATATAAAAACATAACAAAAAAAAAAAAAAATCAGCAGTGTTAAGCATCTATGTGCCTTTGGGAACAACAACGCCTATTTAGCCATTCAAATATCACTAGTCTGATTGGTTTAGGGGGGTGGGGGTTTGGTTTTATTTCCAGACCAACCATCCATTCCTATGGACAACAGTGGGTTGATTGGTCTTTCTAAGCTAAATGTACTTCTTGTGCAAAGCCACTATTGTTACTGAAGATCTCCTGCTGACAACTCATCTCAATTGTACCTGCAGATGCTCTCAGAATCTTAAAAAATACAATAAGACTAATATAATTAAAACCAGGAAATTGTGGATGTAAGGATCTAATCTATACAGCTAAATCTAAGTTATTTTATGTCCTACCACACAGGCAGATTGGTAATGATTTTTCTTTAGCAGAAAGATAGAAGTTAACACATCACAACGACATATAAGAAAGTGTCCTTGTATCAATTTACCAGTCCAAAAGCAGTATATCATACCAATAAACAAAGCAGGCCATTCATCTCTTCAGATCAGGACTGTGGAGTTATTCTAACAAGCCATTAATAAATCCAGCAATAATGACAACTAGCTGGAAGAAGAAAGCATTTGGAAGTCAAAATATATTGACCATTACCATAAAAAAAAGAATCACTTGTTCCAAACACCTAATCAAATAAAGGTAGAAGAAAAGACTACAGCAGTTGCATACCTACATACATAACAATCAGGTCTCTATATTTTCACCTTATAATGACTACATTTTACTCTTGGGGAAGAGCCATACACAAACTAACACCAGCATGAAAGCCATGCTTCAGCTGTTATGTTACACATTAAAGTTTTTTAAATATTTGTGAAATTTACTCGGAAATCATCAATAATATTGATTTTGCATAAGTGTTTCTTGCACTGGTAAGATAAGCAAATAATTTTAGAAGTTTCAATTGGTTCTGAAGAAAAGTGCATCTGTATTTCTAACTCTTCCTAAAACTCATCAAAACGACCCATAGCAACCATGAGCATCCTTTACAAAAGCAGTATCACAACTCATACTCAAAGATTCTCGTCAACAAAGATTTCATTACTCTAGCATAAAATCACTACTTTCAACGTAGGCAGGGAAGTTTGTTGTCACTCTACCTTCCTAGTCCCAAAATACTGAAATACTTCATCATGCCCGTACTTGAAACAATTATCAAAGATTTTTTTTTTTTAACATGATTCTAAGTTGCTTATTATGAAGGGGTGGGGGAAGGATGACTATTTTGGAGATAGAAGGGACACAAGTATCTCCAAGATGAACTCATCTCTAATTGAACTTCAGTATAATTTTATGTTCAGCAAATATAACTTCATTTACAGTCCCTGTAGGACAATGCAGTGAATACACAATCAGACCATTTACATCTTCTGTTAAATTTTCGTCTACACACACTGGATTTTACTTTCATCTTCTTCATTCTCATTACCACATTTGTGATGTCTAATAGTGTTTATTGCATTTAAAGAAACAATGATGACTATTGAGGCAGCAAATTTTATCACTACTCTTTCTGTACTTTCTGGGCGAACTTAGTCTTTAGGCACACTGCAACAATCTAATCTAATGATTCTTGGCATATCTGCAATCAAAATCCCACTTAACACTGTCATTCTAATAAATAAACCTTCATGCCACCTTAAATCGAAGGCGTAACAAGGCACCTAACCTAAGAATAACTAAAAATCATAAAACTTCACTAAAGGACTACTCACTACCAAGCCAGTGAAAGATATGTTTCCATGCTCTAACATTGAAAACACAGTTCTACTAAAACAATAATTCTTTTAATTTTGTATTTCTTGTGATATATTCTTGAAATTAACTTTTACTTATCCATTATCATTAAGACAATACCAAGGTTTATGTTCTTAGTGAATAATTTTATTTTTGCACACAGGGCAAAATGAAAGCACCTGAAAACACAAATTCAAAAGATTGATGAAGAAACTTGGGGAGCAGGAAGAGGCAGTGACACGGTGGTGACAGATACAACAACAGGTATAATAAATCAGGAGAAACTTCAGAAGTGATTTGCAGTAATCGGCGAGGTTGATTTTTAGATATTTAGAGGTAGCTTCTCCAATATTAAAACAGCATGGAAGAAAGCAGAAAAGTTTTTATCTGAAATTAAATGAACAGGCTGGCATGAAAGGCTGAGGAGGAACAAACCCTTAGAGGGTAAATGAGTGATACAGCTATTTGTATTCTCCTTAAGTGCTTCATTTCACAGGTTATATAAACTGAAAGGTTGGAAAAGAAAAAGAGGCTGACAGAAAATTGTTGTCATTTACTTTGATTGGCTTCCTCAGCTAACCAGCAGTATATGTGTAAAGCCTCTGCCAGCTCACAGTCACCCAAAGCTCATGGCCAGACCTTCCATAATCTGATCAAGTGACTGCTCAGTACTAATGAGATGGATCTGAAGTGCTCAATGTCAGCAAGCTCAGGGCACAGCTTTCCAAACTACCTCAAATGGCATCATATCCATTCCAAATGAGAGCAATGATGGAATAAAACCATGATGAACCCTTTTTTATGGATGAAAAAAAGAAAATACAATGCACAATCTCCCCTCAAAACAAGTCACAGGAAAATGACTGTCCACCCTATGCTATCCTACGCTACCTTCAGGATGCTTTACAGATATGTTCCATTAAATTATTATTTCAGTTTATCCACAGAATGGTTGCAGTGGGAAGGCACCACTGGAAATCACTGAGTCCAATCCCTTGCTCAGAGCAGACTCAGCTAGAACAGGTTGCTCAGGGCCATGCCTGTGTGAGTTTCAAACTATCTCCAAGTATGGAGGCTCCATAACCTCTTTGGGCTGTTAAAGTGCTTGACCAACCCCACAGAAAAAGAAAAAGCTTTTTCTTATGTTTAACTGAAATTGCCTATATTTCAATTTGTGCCCACTGACTCTTGTCCTGTCATGGGGCACCTCTTTTCCTGTCACAGGGCACCACTGAGAAGACTGCAGCTCTATCTTCTTCATGCCTTTCATCCAGGTATTTATACATGTGGAGAAGATCCCCCTGAACCTTCCCTTCTCTAGCTGAACAGCTCATTCAGTCCTCAAATGATACATGCTCCAAGCCACTTATCAAGGGGCCAGCTTTTGGCTGAACTTGCTCTAGAATGTCCATAAGTCTCTTGTCCTAGGGAGCCCAGAACTGAACCAAGCACTCCAGATGTGTCTCACCGCAGCTCAGCAGAGAGCAAGGACCACCTCCATTGACCTGCTGGCAGTGTTCAGCCTAGCTGGCTGTTGGCTTTTGCTGCAAGGACACATTGCTGACTCACGTTCACTCAGACTCTACGAGGACCTCCAGGGCTTCTTCTACAAAGCTGCTTTTTAACTGATCAGTCACAGTCTATATTGATGCATGGGGGTATTCTTTCCCAGGTGCACGACTTCGCACTTTCCATTTTGAACTTCATGAGGTTCCTGCCAGACTATTTCTCCAGTCTGTTGAAGTCCATCTGAATGGCAGCACAACCCTCTGATCTATCACCCACTCCTCCCAGCTTTGTAGCACCTGAAAACTTGCTGATGATATACTCAATCATCCAGACTATTAATGAAGAGGTTGAAACGTATCAGCTCCTGAACGACAAAACTAGTGACTGGACTCCAGCTGGCCTAGACTTCATTCTGCTGGTCACAAGCCTTTGAGTGTGACAGTTCTGACAGATTTCAGCCCACTTCACTATCCATTTATTTAGTCCATCATTTTGTCTATAAGGATGTTGCAGGAAAATGTTTAGAAAACCTTGCCAAAGGCAAGATAAACAGCATCCACTCTGCTTCCCTCGTCTTCTAAGCCAATCACCTCATCATAAAAGGCTGTCAAGCTGGTCAAGCTTGATTTGCCCTTTCTAAATCTATTCTGACTACTCCCAGTTACCTACTTGTCCTTTATATATTTAATAATGGTTTCCAAGAGCATTTGCTCCATCACCTTCACAGGGATCGAGGTAAGGCTGACCAGCCTGTAGTTCCCCAGATCCTCCTTCTCACCCTTCATGAAGACTATCTGCCTTCTTCCAGTCCTCACAAATCCCTCCCAATCATCATGATCCTTTGGAGATTATTAAGAGCTATTTTTCTAGCATGTCACCTTAGTGGCATGGATATTTAGTGTAAACCACTGTCTCTCAGAAAGCCCCCTCCCCCTAAAATTTATACGTACAAATAATTAGGTGTGATTTTTCTCAGTTGCATCATAATTTAAGTATTTGAATAGATTCCTATTTAAATCAAAACATTTAATTTGCTTCTAACTGTAATCCTTCTTCTAAAGCTTTCCAGGCCCACTTCTTAGTAGTTTATCTGAGTCAGGATTTATGAAATAATATACTATTTTTAGCTAAAGGTTTGTTGGCATATTATTCATCTGTTAAATAAATTAATTTATGCACTTCCATTTAACATTCTTTACATGCAGCACTTCAGAGAAACTAATTTGAGATAATTTAGGCCATTCAGTTATCTATAAACAAAGTATTTTAAGCATCCATGCAAAACTGTACAAGGGGTATACTGTGACAAAGAAATTAAGACAAAAACATCTAAGACTCTTTGGCAGAATAACTTCTTTCCAAATCCCTTAGTTTTGTAAACTGTAGAGAAAGTGATGCAGTCCCACCCGCTCAGCATTCACAATTAAAGCAAAAACTTTGCTTATGAAGTTAGTGGTAAAAACCTGTACGAGATTCTCATAAACAGTCTTGATGTCCAACTCTTCCACTGCTTGAAACAGCACAATTATGTTCTCTTCGATCTGCTGCTTTTTAGTGGTATTCCAAATGGATAACTCTACTGTATCATCCATATATGAACTGTATCCTCCACAAAGAAGTCAAGACTTCTGCATTCAGTTAACATTCTTAAATAATAGTTTGAGGATTTAATCATTGACAATGAGCTTTAGACAACTATGGCTTCCACCTTCCTGTCTTCCATCAGAAATTAATGTTGTTGACTTTCTATTAATGTTATAAATGTCCTCTGCCAGCCTTTCTCTGGAGCAGAATATTAATGCTGAGTCTTCACTTTCATGAAAAGGGCTTCATGTTGTCTAGCTTTATTTCACAACTGTACTGCTCAAATTTTAATTTATTTTTTCTTATAAGGCTGCTGAAGTTGCAGACTATTATTGCACAACGTAGACTGAAGAAGAGCAAAAATCCTTTTAACCTCCCATCTTCTGGTTTAGTGATCTATCAGTATGCTATTTTTGCCAGTTAGCATGTATTAATTCATGGCAATACTTAAAGCCTTCTTGCTTACATAATCTATGCATATATAATTTCTGAGCAGAACTAAATAATTTTAAAATTATCTTTTAATAAGGCAGTCCCTCATTGTTATCATAGTTGATCCTGAAAGAGGCACTATATGCAAACATTAATGTGCCTGTTAAACTAGAGAAGTAACATAAACTGCCTTTTTTTCCAGCCCATTTCTCAACATGTTAAAAGCTCTCCAAAGAAAGATAATAAACAATCTGCCTCAAATGATCACTAGCATTGTTTTGTATGAATCTGTCGAGCTGTCATCCTAGCTGTAGTTGTATTTTTTCTCCTACAAATCTATGCCAGAGAATTACAATCAGCAAGTCATAGTTTCAACTTTCTAACAGATCAGTTTCAAACAAATGAAGTAAAACAAGCAAAATAAAATACTTCTTAAACCATCAGGCATGAAATTCTGGAATCTGCTGCCGCTGGCAGTACCACAGACACTATTGGGGAAGAGGTGACTGGACAAATTCAAGGACAGTGAATACATAAACTGGTGCAAATGCAAATAGTCAGGGATATATCCTCTGACAAAACAAGGAGAACAAGGGACCTCAAAGCCAGCAGGCTCTCTCCTACCTTCTCTAACAAGCATTATTTTTAACTATGGTTGGAGATAGGCTACTGTGCCAGATATACCACTGTTCTGATGCAGGAGGAGATCTTACATAATCTGCTATCCAAGCTACTCCTCAAAGGGATTTCCACTTACAGACACATGGTTTCTTCATGTCTGTTGAGATTCTTTATGCCCCATCATTCCCTTTGCATGAAGTTCATTCTGTATCTTGTCTTCCAGAAACATCAACTTTATTTCAATTTCTTTTCTTTTCTTGTGACCCTCTATTTGTATCCATCATCCTCTGTAACAGCAGACTGCTTTTCAGATTTTCCTGTCAAACAGGTATTTGAACACACCATGTTTCTATGTGGTATCTCTTTTTTCCTCCAATTTTTCTACAATCCTACTGTTTCCACCTGAGAACTCTAATTCTCAGGTATGTTCTGCCACCAGTTCAGGTCATACCATGCACATACAGATGTTATCAGGAATCTCATTAGCAACACACATTTGGCAGCTTCTACACCTAGTTATCTTTGTTTTTTTCTTCAATGTGAAGGTCATCTTTAATGCCATCTCAGACACTATCAGCACCTCTCCCTAGTCGCCAACTCAAAAGTCAAGGACCTGTTTCCTTCTCATTAAAGATAAACTCTTCATCATCTCCTCCTTTTTTTCTTCTCCTATGTTTACTCACTCCTGTGCTTTATGAATTTACTGAACATATTCCAACAGCTAAATAACTTGCTGTATTGAATCTGATAATATGAGTGTCATGACAACATTAAAAAGATGCCCATGCTATTTTAGCTTTTTAGTATATGCAGAATTCCACATTTTGATCAAGATGTTATGATGGCCTTTCCCATAGTTTTTTAGATGAGGTTCATAAAGCAAAGTTTTATATAATTGTGTGATTCTTTTTTTCATCCAGGAGATCGTCCTCCCTTTCACCACCTTATCAGTTTCTGTACCTGTCAGTCAATTTAATTCAAATAGTGGAAGTTTCAAGAATAATTTGTTCCTACAGGCTTGGTGAGTACTAGAGGTTGCACCCCAGACCTACAGATTTTCTTTTGATTCTATTATGAAAAGACTACTTTAAAAAAAAAAAAAAAAAAAAATCTAGTATTAAACTCTCCTATACTTGCAATTGCTAAGCTTTTAAACAACATTAGAAGATAAAATGCTTATTTTCATAAGCATATTATGAGTGGTTTTAGTTGCATCTGAAAAGTATGCCAACTCTAAAATCATAGAATAAACAATGCAAAGGAAAAATACAGCAGTACTGTGCTACATTACTTTTTCTTAAAATGAAGAAAGTAAACCGTGATTTTATAACAGCCACTAGGTGGCAAAGTTGGCCAAAGAACAATTACCAGTGAATAAATTTGAAACTTGACTTTGCATCTTTCTATTTGAATATAGAAGGGCTTATTAAGAAATGCCACAGAAATGAAAAAGCATAAAATAATAACAATTCAGTAATTATAAACCTATTTTATGACATCATCTGTAAATATTATTCTAGTGCTTCATGTATCCATTAAAATTCTTCAAACACTAAAGGTAAAATATTTGTAGTGAAATTTCATGAAATCACATGGAGAAATTACTGCACTGGGCAACAATAAAAATACTGAATACAGATTTTCTGTGCAGAAAAGAGTATCTATGAATACATACAATACCTTCTGACTTGACACCATGCACAGTAATGCTATCTTTTGATTACAGAGGACACAGTACTCCTTATGTTTCTTGACATAAAAGCTGCTTTTCTTCGTTTCAAATCAGCACAAACTCTCCATATGGTTGAATTCCAGCAAATACTTTAGAAAGACAGACAGTATTTTAACCTTTTCTTGTAGTACTTCCTTCTCTGTAACATTTTCTTGATAATTTAGTGGGGGGTTTTTTCCCCTCTTTATTTCAGAACATCTGCCTGCTTAATCATCCTTCCAGTTAAATTCCAAGCTGTCTACTATATGCATTACACATCCCAATGTACTGGAGTTAGTAGTATCTGCAAGACAGGTAGCAGTGACATGAAATATGCTACATTAGTGGATCCACAAACTCTGTGCAAATACACTGTGGAGCAAACCTCCTCTGCCTCACAGAGGCACATGTTAAAGAAAGGAGTATGGAAGAGCTTTCCTATCCCACAGTCCCCATAGAACTACTGAAACAACACTTAATAAAAATCTACTCCCAATACTAGTATCTCCCTCTTCCAAAAACATTCATGGACCATAATCATGAAGTGCCCAAAGAGTCCCCAGAGAGACTAGAAGTGGTGAACTCCATAGTCAAGGGCTTTTGACTTGACTAAACAACTTACCCAGTCATAAAATTACAAACTCATCTGTACCAACAAGTGTGTTAATGGTAAGCTCTTGTCATACCCAGCTTGAGCTATTTAAAAGCCAGTGGGGCTACAGCATCACATTGCCAAGGAAGGGAGACTGGAGAGAAGGAGAGTGAGCACCAAAGAGGAGCCAACCACTGCAGATTCCAAATGCTTGATAGTTTTGATCATATTCTTTTACAGTAAAGGGGGAAGAGTTAATGCTGAGTAATGACACCATTTAGTTGGCATTTACTTTTAAGTGAAAGTCAACAAAAAATGTCCTACTCAGAATGAGGAGAAAGGAAAACAGAATAAACTAGACAGAGAACTATTCATTCCAAAGCAATGTGCACTGCCCATCTGGAAAGTTACCAGCTACACGCAGTAGATGTGGAATGCATTTTTTGCCCAGTAGCATCAACTCCCATTCCTAGATGTGTGTCATTTAACATGTCAGTAAACCGATGATCACTCTGATGCAGCTATAAAATCCATGAGCTCTGTGTCACAGCAGGGGTTAAAATGAAGTCAGAATCACATCTCAACCTCAGCTCAAACTGTGAAGTGTTTAAACTAAACTGCTGCAACTCTCTGGTCAGAGGACACTGCAAGTCAGGAGGAGGGGATGAACATGGAGGAATGAAAGACAAGCCACCTGCTAAGCACATTTGAGCAGTCCAGGAGCCTATCAGAAGGAGAGACAGGTATTCTCACAGCTGGCTACTTTAGATTTTCAGCCCCCAAAAAGCAGGACACTGCTAACAGGTCACTTGAAAGCAGCTTATAATGATGGCCCCAGCAAGGACTCAGCATGAGCCCCTACATCTCAGAAGGTCTCCAAACCACTCACTGATGGCATCTCTAAGAGGGGAAGGGCTCACCACACATTTCCAACAGGGCATAATCTCCACCCTCATGTATCCACAAAACTCTCTTGGACGCAACCCTTAGCAGGCAGGTCCAGCTGAGCCTGCGCTGAGCAAGGAATTGGACTTGATTTCTAGTGATGACTTCCCACCTCAACTATTCTATGATTCTACAAGCACTAAATAGGTAACATTCCACAGAATTTTGCCCAGGCTTAACTTGTGACAGTCTTGTTGCTTAAAGAAAGATTTTACAGTCTCCATTTCTTATACTACTTAATGCTCAGAATTTGGAAAACAATAGGAAAGTAATGCTTGGCTACTTAGGCATTTTAAATAACAAGCAAAGGCATAAGCAGTTTAACTTTTATTGAAAAGAAGTCTGTTTTTCTAAATCTGTCCTTATTACTAACTGAAGAAGAAATGTATTCAAAAGACAATTACACAATGCTTTACAAATTTTTTTCAAGCTTTTATAGCTATTAAGAAGATGCTGGAAAGTTTTAAGAATGTGCTGCTACGAAAAAGTAAACATAAGCTAAAAAAAAGCCAACAAAAAAAACCAAACAAACAAAAAAAATAAAAACACACCACCCAAACACACCAGAACTTTCCTTTTACAGTTCTTCCAGTATCTTCCAAAGCCTTCTTCAAGTATTCCATAATTACCAAATTTGTTGTACTATTGGAAAACAACTGTCTAATATATTTCTACTAAATTGTGCTGTTACTGATAGGAAAACCATAACATCAGCAACAGAGAAGTTCAAAAGCAACAGAAACCATATTTTTTAAGATGCTCAGAGTATTACATGAAATTTCCTGACAGCTCTTTCTTACAAAACAAACAAAAAAAAAATTTCTTTTTTTAATATATATCACATTTTATTTAAAACAGACCTTTTCTAGGAAAATTAACAGAATCTAGTTCAGTAAAAGCAGTTGTTGTAATACGAAGTGGATTTTCTGCAGATGATGGTCAGTATTTCACTATTTTCAACCAAACAGAAGTAAGTGAATAATAGCCTTGTAGTCTTGTTTCCTAATAAAGTAAAACTTACTTCTCCATCTACACTCTGGGCTCATTTGCCAGATTTGATAGTATTTGACTGAAGGGGAGAATCTCACTAAATATCATTTTCCTACATATGTGTTTAAATAAGTAACCAAGTAAAAAGAAACTGTGGATTATGTAGGAAACACGGAGGGATAAACACCACCACCATTACCCAGAAGACACAAATGGCCTCAATTTTAATACAAAAAGCCTTGGAAACTAAAGCTAAATAGCTTTCAATAGATTTTTTTTTTTTTTAAGTAGCAAAATAAATCATGTTTTATTATCAAAATTTCAGCATACGTGACTAAAGTCATTCAAAGCTCCAGCCTGACCCAAGACACAAAAAAGATGTCTGCATTTTGCAACAGTAAGTGATACAAACCTCATGTTACCGTCAGCTTTGCAGCACCTTCTGGGCTTTGCAGGTCTCCATGGGGATGAGAGTTTCACAAACCCTGTCTCCACAGACAGCCACCATACCCTAGACCAAGAAAGCCCAGGAGACTTTGAGCTTCAAGGCTGTAGCTGTGGGGTAAGGAGGCCAAGAGAGCCAGAAAACCACAACATACACCTCTGCTACACATCAGGCTCTGACAAATCAAATACTTTTTCCAAATTCACATTTTCCAAACAAAACCCCATTGAACCAGGAGATCCCAAGCGTGCATCCTATCAAATGTATGCAATGAAAACCAAGACAGCTACATCAATGTCATGAAAATGTCACAAAGGTTGCACTGAGTATGCTTGTCTGGGGTTGGCAACATTCCCACAAGTCCCCATGATCCCCACTGCAGCCTCTAGTGGCTAAAAGTTTGGGGGACAGAAAAAAAAAAGACGGGGAGAGAGAAGGATACCCTGCTGCCAGTGATCTCTGAGGAATTTTAAGGGATGTGTGAGAAGTAGAAGGGAAAGAAGCAGAGCTTGGAGAGTCGCACTGTGCAACAGCAAAGTTTGGATCAGCTTTACAGCAGAGCAGGGTAGTCTGGGAAACTCAGATGGAAACAAGATTGTATTATTATTTATTTATACTAAATACTTTAAAAAATTTCTCCCCATTTTATTTTGGGCACTTCCAAAGCAACTCAAACCAAGCACCTTGGAGCTCTTCAGTGTCCAAAAAAGGCTGCAGCATGTGAATGAACAAGAATTTCCAGATGGCATGTCTCGTGAACTCAAATAAGACATCCCTGGAGTATTAAGTAATGAAATTTCTACTTCCTCCAGCTACTTGTTGCCTGCAAGAATTCAGATGGCACCAAAGCATTCCACTGGAAATGAAAACATTTTAAAACCTGCAGTACTACTTTGCTTGAAACCTGATGTGGTGTCAGGAGGCCCTTGTCTATTGAGACAGGCAGAGTATATGATAACTCAAGTCTGACTAATCTTGGCTTCTCTGTTTGGATGGTATATTGTTTTGATAACAGGGCGATCATAAATTCAAACAGACTGGAATGAGTGATGAGCAGTGAAACAGGGACTTCATGGCTATGCAGTGTACAGATGATAACAAATACAACACGCCACTGTGAAACACAGCATGTCTCAGCTGTAAATTTTTCTTTCTCCTAGAGGCATAATTAAGTCAAAAAACATTACTAGTTGCAAATAAAAGTATGATACAGAAATCTGTACTGCTATGTTCTTCTAATACTTTTACATTGTCTTTCAGATGGCACTTTGAATCCTGAAATGAGGATAATACTAGATACAAAATGATGACTAAAACAACAGAATAATAGCAGCTCTATTCTGAGAGGGAACAAGAACAAATAACTAAAAGGTGACAAGTCAAAAGATAACTGGAAAGTAATTTTTGGACTGTTACAGATTAAGAAAGTAAATTGTGTTCCAGTAAAAAGAAAAAATCAGTTACTCAGATATGAACAGTTGAGGAAATATAAAGAACCCCAAACCTTCCACTTAATCTGTAATGAAATGTTTAGTTTCTGTGTTCTTAAACTACATGTTGTTTTTATAAAAAAAAAGGTCAGCCTTGAAAACAAAAACATTGTTTCAAAGCCAGAACTTAACCTTCCTTTCACCAACTTTACTAATTTATAATGTAGCTTAATATCCTGCAGGGCTCTGCTGGCAGCCAGCCCAATACTTTCCCACTGCCCACTGCCTCCTCCCTAGGGAAGGACCAAGAACTGGCATCAGCATCGCTCACAGATGAACAAACACAGGCCCCTTCCCGCACCCTCCAGCAGTGTGGCCTCAATGGGAAGCAGCTGCCGGGTGACAGGAGAGATGGGGATGAGAGATACTTCCTCCCAACTACACGCTGTCCATCCCAGTCCCAGGGACTGCTGCACCTCTTCTCAAGTCTGCAGGACAAGCTGCAGAACTGGGATCTACTCCTGGAACAGATGGCCCAGTTTACCCCATTTCAAATAATCCCCGAAAGAAGGCTTGGGGTGGCCCAAGAATGTCTAATTTCAATCTATTCAACACCACCACTGAGTTTGGTCATGGATGGTTAAAAATTGGCAGAGAAGCCAGCACACCCTTTCACACTCCTATGGCATACACAAGTGCTGGTATTTCAATCTCAGCTTCATGAAAGCCAAAAGAGAACAAATCTTTATGTAAAAAGATGTTCCACTATTCCCTCCAGTCTCTCACCTACTCTTCACAATGCATAAAAATCTTAACTGCTGCTAATTCAGAAGTGTCAATCCTTACTTAAGGACAATCTCTTCCAGAAATGTATGCTATAGCTCTTTCAATAAGCAATACAGTACTTCTGCTCCTTTCATCATAGTCACAGTTTTACCAATACAAGCAGTTACATAAATCTTGCTTTCTTCTATTCCACACCATCATTCATTTTTTCTAGGACTCTTCCTCTTACAAAAGAGATGAAACTCATAGTTAATCTTGCTAGAATTTCCTTCAAATATTGCAGAGGGCAAAAGTTAGGTATCATCTAATTGTATGCAATACTTCAAACATCTTGGAAATAGGAGAAAAAGACAAGAACTTTCCACGTCTAATCTTACATCGTCACTGCTTTTCCACAAAGGACTCAAAGTACAGTTTACCTCACTTACAAAATGGTTGATTTAGTCTGTAGCTGCAAATCCCTTGGTTACGATAGAGGGAATAAATTATATTAGCACAGAGTGCAGCAGGATTCAAATCAATTGTTCCTGTGCAGCATCATTCACAGAATGAAATGATTCATTGGGATTTGCCCCAAATTCTTTGTCCAGGATCACAGGCATAGGTCTCTTTGTACACCTTTTGCTTAGCTAGACTCTCCAGCTTGTCCATAATGTGCCATCAGTAGTCAACAAGTTAGTGAGATTATTTTTGAAAAATCAAACATTAAAAAAATTTTTTAAAAAACCAAAACAGAAAAGGAATTAATGAAACATTTTAAAAACTTTATTTTTATACCAGTTACTGAAACTGCTTCTGAATTTACAGCTATTTCTCCTTCAAAACACCACTATGGTTCCTAAAAGAACTACTAATAATCAACATAAAAAAATATTATGTTTTACATAACTGCCTATTCTCATAATTATTTTATAGGGAGTAAATGTCAAAAAAGGCTAAAGAAAAACACAGTTAGAACCTAAAATCTATACATCAATATATTCTTTGATTACAGAGAAGTAAGCAGGATAAAGGGAAGATAGGAAGAAAAAAATCCAACACATCTTCCACATTTTGAGCAGCTTGACAGCTTTACAGGGTAGGTGAAATAGGATGTGCCTCATACATGCTAAGTTGTCTTTTCCCTCAGCAGAATTAAAGACAGAACTGACAGTGTTAATGAAGTGGCAAACAGGTCCACACTGCAGGGAGAGATTCAGCTCATGAAAAAGACATTTCTCAACACAGTTCTACGTCTTAGAATAACCAAGAGAATGCCTCACCATCAATGACTCATGGAGAAGGGTATCTGTTACACTGCTCACAGATGTCATGTTGTTGGCATTGCATTCATCATAGGGACAGAAATCTTTTGGCATCACAGCAAATTCAAGCTCACTGATAGGCTTATCTTTTCAGTACCCAAATACCTTGACAAAGAATACAGCAAATAACCCTGCAATTGCAATTCCAATCCCAAAGCATTTTTTTCCTTTTCTTCTTTTTCCTTCTGATGGCATGGGGTTTTTTTTCCCATCAGGGGAAATGATAGCAGCAGCAATTAACTATATTCACAGTAGAGGAAATCATTTTATACAGCTGCTGCCACACACACAATAGATACAGAATAGGTTTGGCATCAAACAAAGGAGGAGGCAGTTTTCTCTTGAATGAAGAAATTAGTTGTCAAACATGTTTATGGACATACTTTCTGATTTTATATTGTGCTCCAGCAAATCGTGTAGATTTGTTTCTAGGAATCTCAATAGTATATTCACTATTTTTGCTAAAATGTAGCAATGCAAGTTTTGCTTTCTGCAAGTTTGTTTTGCAGTTTGGTTCTGTGTGCTACATTTAACACAAAACGTGTAAAAGCTGAGCAATAGAAAAGCTACGGTTAGCCCAACACGGCTCCTGAATGCTGGAAGAAAACGAGCAAGGATATTTTGCCTTCCCCCTCCCCCCCTTTTTATTTTTTGTGAAGTTGTACATATATATTTTCCATTTTCTTACATTAAAAGATCTTAGTATAGTCTTGTGTATCTTACAGCATCTAGAATCTGACAATTTTCATTGTTCCCAATTGTGTGAAGTACTTCAAAGAACTCAGAGCAAAGCATGCGTTCCAAAGAGATTACAATGTAATTTTTATAAGTATCACAAGGGGAAAAAGAAAAAACCCGTGAGGACAGAAGAAAGTTGTTAGCAAAAATCAACCAGAACTCTATCACTAAGAATGCATACAACACATTAGTCAACAAACCAATAGAAAGGCTATGGAGTTAATATTCACAGCATGTTGAGCTATTAAAGCCAATTCCACAGTCAGGGGGAAAAAAGAAAAAAAAAAAAAATGGATTTAGATCTAAAATCATTTTCAGGAAAGAAGCAATAAACACGTGATGTCTGGAGCAGCTTCATTACACTTTGACTCAACTCTTCAACAGTGAAATTTCACTTCCAGAAATACAAGCACACGCCATAACCAGGCCACGTCTGGTTTTCTATTGAAACAAATGTGAAAGAAACCTACCTCCATGCCTAATCATAAAGCACTAATACATTGTGCATCCAATGTCGCTTCAAAAGCAAAAAAGATTCCTGCACCACTGGAGATACTTGGCTTACAGTAACAACTGATGTAAACCCCACAAATCACACAGGTGTAATTTTGTGGGTTTGCTCTTAAGGTGTTATTTTGAGTCTAACCTTTTCTTAAGGAGAGGAGAAAAAAAAAAGAAAAAACAGAAGCTAATTCCATGCTAACTTACAACCAACACCCTCTCCCTTAAGTGGCACCCACCAACAAGCCCTTGCTCCCTTCCTTATCCTATAGTGACATCCTGCAGTCCTACTTCAACATTACAGCAATATTCTCAGGATTTTTACAAGCAAGTACATCTCATCACAACTAAAGAAGCCAAAGATGTCTCATTTTTGCTGAAGAGAGATTTAAAAGAGTTAGAAAGACGGTTAGAAATGGAGCGGCCTTCTTTACAACGTAAAATAAATCTCTGCAGGAAATAGTCTTGCACATAAATTATAATGACTGTGCTTTTAAGAAAACTTGTAATTAATTGTTTGTCATTGTTTAGGCATTTTTACAAGTCACTTAACAACAAAAATAATACAAACAGGCTCAACCTGTAAGAAATAAATGAAAAATACTTTACCTGTAATCAAATATTATCTAGTTGCTAAATAACTAAAACTATACTCAACATTACCAAGATATGCCTGAAATAATGTAGTCAAATGCATTCCAGTCAATTATTTACGCCACCATGGCACAAGTAACATATCCTGCCCAAGGACCTGTTAGATGTGACTTGGTAATAAACTGTGACTTCTAATGGTTACTATGCTTTTCTATTTTCCTCAAATAATAACGATACTAAGAAGCGAGTCAATCTGGACTTCAAAAATAAAATCTTGAAGTCTTAAGAACCATCCTGGATTACATTTTAGATGATATCAGATGAGCATGGCCTATATTAAAGTTCTTTCCAAAAAGCACACAAAAATAAAGACACATGCACAAAAAAAAAAAAACAAAAAAAAACACAAAACCAAAAAGAAACCAACCAAATCAACAAACAAAAAAAACCCCAAAACACACACCCCCCAAAAAAACCAAACACACAAAACCAAGACTACTGCTTTATAGCACAGCATTTTGTTGGAGAACCACAAACAGGTGCATAGTCCCACACATGGGGGGAAATATTCTGTTTTCTGTTCTTCTGTGTTCATGAAGCTATTTGCATACCTACCTAACATACCATACATACATACATACCAGTCTTAATAGTGGCCTTTAAAATGCAACCACTTAAACTAAAAAAAAAAAAAAAGTTAACACACCTTGATGTTTCCAGATGTCAAATTCTCAATGCTCCTTGGCTGACTAGCCTCAATTATCTAGATTACTGGTCTTCCATTTTCATTAGCTCACGTACAACAGAAACAACAAAAAGAATGAATGAGATAGAACAAAAACATCTTTCACCCTCCATTTCAGTTTTGATTATTATAGCAACAGCTTTTCTCAATGCTGTAGTGTCTTAGTTTTTAATTAAGCAGACCATTTAAGCAAGAATGGACCTTTTAGTATGAAAAATTACACTGAAATGTGCATCCACTTTACTGTTAGAGGGTCTGCAACACAGTATTAGCTCTTTCATGGCATTTATTCTCTCCTTTGTAAATATTAGTAAAGTATTACAATTGCAAAAATCCATATGGGGTCCAAGCCCATAATCCACACAGACTGTGGTAAGGTTTCCATTCTCACAGCAAAGCATGTATGTGAAATCAAACCCCACAAGTCCCGTTTGTACATGTGTGTGTTGGAAAGGGTGCAATTTAGAAGCCAGTTCCGACCACATGATGAAAATATCTCTCTCTCAAAGAATCAAGAATTGTGCTTTGCACTCACAGCTATGTGATCCAAAGTTTCTTCAAGATGAAAAAAAATCGTATCGTTTTCTAAACAAAGGCATGAGACCTAAACCAGAAGTTTCCATTATTTCACTTTAAGCTCAGTCACAACAACAAACAGGAAGTGATAAAAAAATATCAGTGAAAAGTGTAAGTGCCAAGACTATCTCCATATTCAGCTGCTCAGATGGTAGGCAACAGGCACACATGACACTCAACTTTAGCCACTGCAAATCAGATTAAGAAAAAATTCAATTCACCATATTTAACTTCATGTATCTATTATGCAAATGCCTTGAAAAAATATAAAAGATGTAGAGTGAGCTGTGGGGCAATTAGCTGGGCTGAAGGAAAATCGTCATGTAACTTACAATGCGCTTGACTCATACTTAACTACAATAAATGGAGTTACACTAACATATAAATAGTGCATAATACACAAACTAGCAGATGGATCCAGATGTTTGCAAAGATTTGTCTTCTTGTGCTTCCAAAGAGCACACATAATTTCCTCAGAACCTCTCTTAACAGAACAAAGAATTTCTCTTTATTCCTCTTTGCTGATGGTTAAATAATATTAAATAACACTTCACATCTGAAAAGGGACTATCATTAAGTTCCACTTCATGACTCAAAATCTCTCCCTCGAAATAACTCTACCAGAGCCATATACAGATGCAGGCTGATGGTACCATTTTCTTGTCTTACAGACAGAACCACAGAGCAGGTGGCTGACAAAGCTTCTAACATCATCTAAATGCTCCTTGCTATTTATTACTGAAACAATGCAGGGGAAGTGAAATTATGATTTTGGAGACTCTGTCATGGCAAAACTTCGAAACAAATGAAATTCCCACAAAACTTGCTTTATTTTCACAGAACATGTTGCTTGGACCACAATGGCACTGCAGAGTGGGGTGCTGTGCCAGCCTGCTGCAATGGCAGTAACCCAGTTCCTGACCTCCCCGTGGCATCCCCTAACACCTCAGGGCTGGTTAACCCCAGAAGGGAGGCAAAGAGCCACCATGCTCCAGCCACACAGAATCCTTCTGACACCTCAGATGAAGGGTAAGCTTTGTTATTTTTATGCTGCACTGGTGTTTCTATTATGGGGTGTAAGTAAAATAAATCAAGAGGGAGATACTACGAAACAAAGTCAGATGGCAGGCAACTAATCACTAAACATTTGCCATGGAATGCAGGTATCTTCACTAACCTGCTTCACATGAGGCTTTTTTACTGGATACAACTGTTCTGCATGAAAAGTAATCTGATCTTCATCTCAGAATAATGACACAGTCATTATTTTCACCAAGGCCTCATTAAATCATCCTGAGAGTATTTCCTGAAAATTTAATTTTTGAAACGTGATAGAAACTGACTTTTTCTTTTATTTTAGGTGCCAAATTCAACAAGGATGCTACCCCACAGCAGTTTTATTTCAGTCAGGCAGAAGGGTGAAGACTGGAGGCCAGGAGAGCTGCGTTCCAGTCTATTCACACTCAGTGGTCCCCATTGCTGCTCTCTTCAGGAACTGCCGAAAGGCTACGGCAGCAACCTGCTGCTGCAGCTTACAAAACCAGCCTCTTTGGCTGGCGTAGCAGTTGCTCTGGGGCTCCATGGTGACCCAAGGTCCCTGCTTACAGAGGTTCTGGGTGCCCTGTATAGCTGTCCTCAGTTAGGGAGTGTGCTATGCCAAGAAAAACAATTCTGCCTAACAGTGAGTTAACAGAGCTATTTTCTTCTAATATTGGGCATCGAGAGAAAGCTGTATCTGCAGAATTCATCACTAACTGCAACTAATTTCTGACCAACTGTTGCATCCAACAGTTGGTGGTAGAAAGCATTAATTAGCATGTCACATTACTCTATCTGTTGTTAAGAGAATATTGATTGCAAGTTAACTACTACATAGAGTATCACAAAAAAAAAAAACCCAACCTCTAAATGGCACTTTACACATAGCAGCTCTCTGCACACCATAGCAACAGGGAGAGATTAAAGTAAAATGGTCTGGTTTCTATAGCAACTATCACACAGACCATCTGTAATCAAAAGAAATCCTAGCAAGGGAAACAAAATGGGGGATTTTGTATACTGGAAGACTCTTCATGTAATTGAAATATATTGCTTCTGAATGTTCAACTCTACTGCTAAAATATTATTTAAGTGCAAGAAATCTACATATGCTTCCAAAAAAAATATACTTAATAGTATACTAACTAAAGTTCACCATCTCTATCTCCCTTGCTACAAAAAAGTCAGTGTTTTTCAGACACCAAACATATATGACCCTCGAGATCCATAATCCATGTGCTTATCAACTATTTAGTTACCATTTTATTTTGAAACTCAAATACCGTAACAGGACTACCACCATAATACTTCTTACTATCTACTATACAGAACTGCTTTTAGAAAGATATTATTTCAGACAAACATTTAACCACCCTGTTTCTAAAATATAACATAAAAAGGCTTATCCAGCTTTTGGAAAACAAAACAAAAATCTTAGGGTATGAGAGAACAGTAAAGGAAAAAAAACAAAACTAAACACCTCTATAATCACAGAGGCATTTGTGTCGTGCATTTCATGTGCTGAATAGAACAATATTTTATTAAGGCACACCACACATGAATGGAAGGTAAATTCAATGTTAGAGATTCAAGGCACTCTCTTCTTTACCTTTCAGTATTTTAAATGCTGGGAAAATGAAAGGGACCGTTATATCTACATGTGGAAACACTTTTGTAGTAAATGTGGAAATTAACTGGTTAATAAAATACATAAACAGGAATCAGTGAACAAAAATTATTATCAACATCAGTCCATTTCTTCTGCCTGGGAAAATGCCAATTTGCAGAACATCAATCACTCGCTCTGAAGGCAGGCATTACAGTCTCCTGGGTTCATGCAAAGCAGAAAGGGGACAATCTGGAACAATCGCAATACCACTTCTCTCTTCAGTATATGGAAGGGATGCTAAGGAACCACTGTGGTGATCCTATGCTGTCAGTCTATTCTTCACTATTCCTGCTCTGTCAGAGGGGTTGGACCTTATGATCTTCAGAGGTCCCTTCCAAACCCTCACATTCTGTGATTCACTAGAGCTTCCATGGCAGCTGCTGAAACTCACTTCCTCACCATCAGGATAGACTAAAACGCAGATGCTCTGCCTACTGCTTGGACAGTCCATATGTCCCCCTGCTTACCTCCCTGGGGCAAATCAGCAGGACAGCCGGATGGTAGCAGTGGTGACTGCTCCAGCACACACCATCCTTCTCTGCTCTGCCTGAGATAATGAGATGAGAAGCAGCAGAAGCTTCTGGACAAGATGTTGAATAATCATGGTCAAATATTCACCAAGCCTGGAAACTTACTTCCTACCTGTATTCAAATGGCACTGGGAAAAGCACACAGGCTAGATGAATTGCTATGGCAATGGCTGCATACCTCCTGCCACCATCCTTTCCACCCTTCAGACATGGAAGAGAACAGTCCACCTAGGACTGTTGTGCAGTTGGTCCTTCAGGAGGCACAAAAGCCATCACATGAAAGACCAGTCTGGTCTTCTTACGCTACATGAAAAAGAAACATGGCCTAACCCAGACAGCACAGTGCAATGAAAATAAAAACCAAAACAATAACATTTTAATCATTGAGATGCTTTGATTTTACAGGAAACATAGATTGCATTGGCACTCAAAGCCAGAAAGAAGTTACTTGACTAAGTGTAGCTATAACAAAATTCAGAATGAGTCTTCTAAGAAGAGTTCAATCCGGTGCTAAAGGGTCTCTTTCATGTAACAGACCTACAGAATCCCTTTTGTGAAGATGTCTATATTTGCTTAGATGTCAGAATAATCTCAGCTCTCAAGCAATCTATAATTATCCTGAAAAATAACCAACAGCTGTAGTGAGTGTATACTCTTCTTTCACAGATTTAGGCAAAATTAAATAGATGTAAAGTGCTGTTTTCGTAATTTTGCCTGAAAACCCATTTGGCTAATTTATCACATTTCTGATGTCAGTGGACAATAAAATAGATGTTAAGATGGTATACATCCTTCCTGGTAATACATGTATGTAGGAAACAGCTTTCAAAAACAAATCCTCTGGCTTCATAAGTACTTTGCACTACTAACAATCATGTTTTCTAGCCAAAAGTCAAGGCAATACTGTATCTTCCAAAGGTTCACACAGTGTAGAAGCCCCTAAATGAAAAAAAAACCCAAACCTCTGTTTAACTCTCATAGTAACAAGTTTTACAAAATGTACTAACACTTACACAAGGAAAAAGTGGGAATGTTGTGGGATGCTAAGGAGGAATCCTTGAAATGGGTTATCTAAGGAAGTCATTAACATCCATAGGAAATTATATTCTTGGCTGTCTCCATTAGCAATTCCACAGCACAACTGCAGTCATTCAGTAGACTGAAGAAATTGGTGCCAAGGCCCCTATAGGCCTCCACTATACGCAGAAGGGGTTTCATTTCAGACAAGATTTAGTCTGGGACTCTGGACGAAATATTTCCAGCACAAATATGGTTCAAACATTGGTCTGGACTTTTCCAGATCCATAAAAGATTGGGGTACATTTGGGGCACACCTTGAGCTTCCACTTTTCTATATAGCTTAGACTTTAGTTTCCTATATAAGGAATTTGCTTCATGCTTATCAAAAACATTCTATAATCAGGAGGTTTACTTTCATATCCATTTTTAAAGTATTCTTAATATATAAAGCAAGAAGACGCTGAAATCTTGCAGTAAACTAGAGTTTACTTGTGCCTCTTTAATAATATCAGGCAACATTTTCAGCACAAAGTCAATTAAATTTATGAGTTTTGTTCAGTTTTGATCTTTAAATGTTTTCAAATCTCACAGTGAAAGTGACAGAATGAGGAAAAAAAAGATTCATCTATGAAGATACTGACAATTCAAAAAAAACCCAACAGAACACAAACACACTTAAACCAAACTTCTTAAAAGTATATAGAAATATTTCACAAACATTTAGTAACAAAATAGCATTTAATCCAATTTGCTTTACATTTTCAAAATATATCTCTTACCAAGTTAATGAACATTAATATTAACTAGATCCTCATATACTCAAGGTACAGTAGAAGTCTGCAATTATATAACTAACATACAATTTCTGATTTCTGGGAATTCTATACTGCTCTATCTGTTCAGATTTAATTGTTTTAGTGCTATACCTATGATATAAGTGCACTACCAGAGAAAGCTATATCTATGAAAATTTTTAAAATATCATGCATGAATTTTAAACACAAAATAATCCTGTTAGAACAGAGATCTACTTCTATCTTAGGGTGGTGAAGTAGAAGAAGAAATCAAAACTGTTCTTAGTAGAAAGTTTGTCTTCATTCCTGACATCTGTAAAACTGCAGCATGAGACGTATTCCATTTTAAATGACACTGCAAAAGGTCAGAACAATTTCCCTAACCTTGTCAGGGCTGGCAAGATTGATAATTGCTTTAGGTAAACTTAGCATCCATGTCATGTGTATTGGACTAAATATAAAATTCAGAGAGCGGGGGAACAAACATATATTTGGAAATTAAAAGTGGAATTTCATTTTCCATACCAACAAAAGAGCAACAGTTCTGTATCCAAGAATATAATTCTGTAAGTATTAACTAGTTCACTATCATCTGATTGCTCGTACAATTTATCTGGAATTTGCATACAATTGCATGGAAACCGAATGAAAGCGTAACTAACCTCGTTTCTGGTCTATCCTTTAAAACCATAGTAGAATTTCTTAAGACTTGCCTTTTTTTTTTCTATAACTCTTTGAATTCCAAAACAATCTTAGCAAGAATACAAAAAAGCAGTTTCATCTTCTCCCTAACTATGCTAAATAACCATTTAACACTGTCTTCTGCATATTCAATCTTTATTGAATTTTTAAAAACAAAATAACAAAAACCTAAATTTCTTGGGTTTATCTTTTAACTGCAAAATTTAGAAGACAAAGAACATATTTGCACTGTAGTCAAAACCAGTTTTACTTTCATTAGAGCATCAATCAGCCAATACAACTCGCAAATAATTTCCTATAGCCACCCTTGAAACAGTGATTTAGTACTCTGTGTGCACTTGTTGCAGACTAATTGATATAAAACCAAATAATAGCCACAGTTTCTTTTATTCACTGTATTAAGAATCTTTGGGAAATATTAAACAGAGAAGGACAAAATCAGAATTCTGGAAGCACACTTTTTTGCATTTGTGTCCTTAAGCTTAAATATCCCTTAAGCTGGCAGCAATAACACAAGCATGAAAAAATATAACATTTAGGGTCACTGCGAGAATATGTTTTGAATATTAGAATCACATGCAGCAAAAGATTTATCTTCAAAGGATATGGGAAAACACAAAGAGATAAATCCATCAAGCACACACACATGCTCCTGGCTAGTTCATGCAGCAGAATACATATTAGGAAAAAAATACACGCGTATTGGCAGTACACAGTAACTTCAGTTCTACCACATTTATCTCCATGCTATTCTAATGCAAAAATGACAAAAGATAAACATCCATATTCAAAGGGGCCTAAGCCCGATTGCCAAGTGCAAAAAAACCACAGACTTATTTCACAAAGAAACTATGCAATTTACAATTTGAAAATGTTTTGGTTTTACTTAAATGAATAAACAACATACCCCTTTAATAACTATGGGCACAGCACCTTTGCCGTTAAAAGATACATATATCATATATTATGTTTTTCTACCGATGATTTATATCTTAATAACCATAGATAACCACATTTTCCGTTGCCTTGAATACATGTTGATGAGATACAAAAAAACCAAATTACCCAAATAGGACATTACTGTTGTTGGCAGAAAACCATTAAAACTTATTCTTAAATAAAGCTACTTTACTGCTTATTGTCAAAGCATGGGCAGTAACAGTCATGAAGAGATATCCCTTGTGTCATAAACATGGGGATACACAGCCATGTTTCATCTGTGATCATGAAGAGAGAAAAGAATTACAGAAACCAGCTCTAGCAGCCTCTCTGAAACATGTCCCTGTGCACAGTTGTCTGGAATGTATTTTGCATTTACACTATGCTTTGCTCAGTAATTAATGAAGCAGTGGTGACTGCTTATCCTCCCTTACCTCATTCATCAGTCACTATGTTTGATTAACATAATTAACCTAGTTAACTGCATTTGCAGACACACACAAAAATCAAATTAAATTACTTTTAAATACGCAAGAAATAATATCAGTACTGTCTTTACTGTCCTTTTTTATGATAATTTCTCTTTTGTATACTTTTTTAATGTGTTAGTCAAAAAGGGAAAAGAAAGACTACATTCAACACACAAATCCATGATGCTCACACATCTAAAATAACTTCCCTGTAATGTCGTTCTGCCTTCTTACTGACTTTCAGTAATGCTTTTAAGCACTTAACCACTTTCAGCAGGATTTCCAAGAGATGCCAATTGCAACATGTAGCTCAACTTCATGGAGTTTACACATGAATGCATAATCTTTGACAAGAAATTAGATATGACTTCTGGTTAATTAATTGGCTTTCACCGAATAGCGTGTATTAAATTTCATTGCCAATTTTTAAGCGTGCCATTTTTTTTGTGTTTGCTTTATATAGGACTGCAAGATTTCCTGAAGCAGGCCAAGAGTGTATCACTGGACACTAATCTTTACAATCTGAGTATTTGAACTGCAGAAACAACTGCTGGTGGCCGTTTTGTAGACCACCAAAAAGTGGTGTGCTTTGGCAATATATGAGACAATTTATTAATAACACTCCAAAAAGCAACCTACAGATCAGAAACTTAGTCTTGTTTTTTGCAGTCTAGGTCTAATGCCATCACATACCAGCTGTGAGAACTCCCCTTGAAGGTCTGAGAGCTTTCAATTTAATCTCCTTGCGTAGTAAAGAGATACCCCTCTAAACAAAAGAAAAAGAAGGTTTTTCATTCAGTTCTTAAAGTATAACAGGATTCTTGTGGCTATATTTTGAAAGGACAGGACAAAATACATTACATTTACTGTATTAACAAACTAGAATAATATAGACTCTCTCTACAACCAATTATTGCTAATGGTAGGTATAGTAAAAACAGCCTAATATGTCCGGCAAGACTTCAACAAACATCAGAGTCTGATTTGTTAGAGACATAGACATAAGTGATACAATTCTGGACTTAGTGGACTTAAAACTATTCATGGAAGTTGTACAGACAACGACATTAAATCTGCATGGAACCTCACAGCTACCAAGTAAAACCGAGTAGAAATTAAAAGCATTTAGACATTAGTGAATCGCAGAACTTGGGGGGGTACGACTGACCCGTTTTCCATACCATTAAGAGAAGCACTCTTCAGAATAAATAAAATACTCCAGTGACATTTTTTTCATAGCAATTTCCTTCATTTTTCATAATAAGTCAAACCCACCAGAACACCAATTGCCTTCAGTAGTACAAAGTAATTTTATACACACAAACTGAACATTTGAGCTTCACGGTCAAATGCTCCATGGCTCGGTGTCTTAATCTTGTCAAGTCCCACATTTATATAACCATAACAAATCTCCTGTTATGTCAGACTTGAGAGACATTATTAGAAAGTTTATTTGAACAGTGCTTGGACACCAGCAAAATATTTATAACAGATAGCGAAATTCAATGGACAAATCATCTAAAGAGGACATGCAACATGAGTTAACTTCTATATTTATATCATAATGCATTATTATTTAGAAGCTATTGTTCAAAAAAAGCAACAGAAAGTAACAAAGAAAAAGTCAAGTAAGCTAGCCTGGTAACTTTTTTAAAACTTCTTTTGAAAAATTCAGTTGAAGGCCATCTAATATTTTTTATCTGTTTCTTCTTTATATACATGTCTACAAACATTTCTGCTAGAACATTTTAAAGACAGTATTACTTTGATATAAACTATGAAATGCAGAAACACACAATTATTAAATGGGGTTACTTGAAACTGAACCACTGTCATCACAAACTCCAACAAAATTAGTATCTTCTCATTGTCATTTCCTTTTTGCATTTCACAGTCTGGTGGCTTTCTGTACAGCAGAAGATGGGGTCTAAAGTGCCCAGTGACAGCATGATGTTGGTCTGCTCATGTTTCCCCATGGCAAGCAACAGCAAGAAAGATTAGATACTACTGCTCTGGCCAGCCATATGTAACTATCAGGAGAAATCTATACCTCTCCCTAGTATCACATGAATAATGCATTAGCTGCCTAACCATGGAGGATTTATCTTTGAAAGTACAGGCTGGGTGTCCAACAGCACTCTAATCAGTTTTGTCATATGGTACCCGAAGTAAAGCAACACTAGGTTTCCTCTGCTGTTCTAAAAATATTTGCTTTGCACTTCTAGCTATGACTACCTCCTGTTAGAATTATTTGTTGTTAAAAACTAGAAGTCTACAGTCAATTTAAAAATAAAAGATTTTTTTTTTAATAGATTTGGGTGTTCAGTACTCTGTAAAATAAACAACATTCAACAAGTGAAGTGCAAACGATTGCATTTCAGTCTAAATAGGCAGCCCAGACCTTGACATATCTGATATGTGAACATAAGAATGGCCAAATGGGATCACTCCAGTTCAGTGGAGCTAATGGCAGCCTAAACCAGCAAAAACTACATTTGTCTGTCCAAAGTCCTTACACATTTCTCCACCACAACCATCACATTACCCCAGTGTCCCCAGTTCCCTAAGCTCCCTCATGCACCAAATCCCCATTCTCAGTGGCACCACGGCGCTCCCAGTTTCCATGGATATCCTCTCCCTCCTCTGCAAGGGCAAACTTCAAAAGGCAGCAGCTGTCCTGAAGCTACACGTGCTTGTTACCCCAAGACAAGCTTCACTTTTACTGACCATCCAACTATTGCTACCCAGGGTGGGCAAAGGCCAGACTTCACTCATCTGCCCACTGTGGAACCATCCATTTTTGCCTGCTTCACAGCCCCCCTCCATTTTTCACAGAGTCAGCATAAAATTAACATCTTTAGGATCTCCATTTCTCTACCAAACTTGATGAAATAAGACAATGAATTTGCAGGAAAAAGATAATCAACCAAAGTGGACACTCCACTAGTAAATTCATCTGAAATCTCTAGCAAACAATAAACAATGATGGCGATGACTCATGTATGTCATGTACCTATGTGGGGCTTGGCCTGATTAAATTAATTTAAGCAAAACACACAGATCTATTTAAAAAGGGAGACTAGGTAATAGTAAAGTACCGAGGAAAGCAGCAACCTAGAAAGGATCATGATCCTAGAAAGGATCAGTGCTGGTTTCACACAAAGTCTCTCTGCAGGTCTGTAGCTTAGAAGGTCAACCTGACCCTGGAACCTATAAAGGAATGTCAAGAGGGAGAAGGTAGGTGGTGTTACAGTATCAGTCACATTATTACTGGGATAACACATGAAGGACAGGGGTCCACACATCTTTTATGCAGCTGCTGAAAACTGTAAAATCTAGAAAAATTACTTAAGGCATGTTAAAGCAGTTGAGTCTGTTTATTGCAGTCAGAAAGTTAAGAGGTGACTTAAACAAGGATTACATGTAAGCTAGAGTAGGAAAGGCCTCTAACAGTAAACAGGTCTTTAATCTAGTGGAAAACGTCACAATAAAAGCAAAGGATTAGAAACTGAAGCTAGACAAATTAGGTGTAAGTGCATTTTGAACAGTCTTTAAACGTAGATGGCACAAATTTTAAAAAACAGGAAAGGCTATTCGAGGGGAGGGGAAGAACAGGGAGAGAACAAAGTGGGTGAAGCATTTTAGCCTTAAAATGAACAGAAGAGACTTGCAATGACTGCTGTTAACCCCGTAAAAACTGAAACATAAACACTTCTGATGTGCGTAAGTAATTTAAATCATGTGAGCCTTAAATTAATGTTATTTAAGATGCAAGAATAAACCTGATTCACAACACTATTATCTCTAAAAAAGTAAACTAAGCTCAACCTCACACTTTCTTCTCCTCCCCGTTGTTACCAATTTATGAAACCTAATTTTCATCTATAATCTGAAACCTCGCATATGATTTGAGCTCATGTTTTGGATCACTTGGCATTTAATGCTGTGTGCCATTTTCCATCCCTTGGTTTGCTGAAGTGAGGTTGCTGAGCATTCATCTACCTGCCCCTCTGAAACTAATTTGCTGTTCTCTGTTTCCACACATCACAGGGCCCCCTGAGTCACTACTTGTATTTCCCTAAGGTATGACTCCTCATTACAAGCAACAATTCATAATTCTCCACCTGCTTACTCAGGTTTCACATAGGGGCTTGGGCAGGCTGTGGTTACAAAAGGTTTCAGCACAGATAAGTCATGCAGTGTACTTCCTTCACCTCTTTTAGCACCAGCTTACTGATCATGGCCAGGGAGAGCAAAGCCCAGCTTGAAAGAAGCAGCAGTTTCCTGATGGAATATTTGGCTTCAAAACCAATGACCTACTCAGGTTCATATACAAAAAATAATGTGCCAATAAACTACAGAGCAGCTTGAACAAGCCAAACTCATTTCAGTTGCTGGCTTGAAATTCAACATGTTACATATACTTAAAGCAGGACTCATCCAGGATAGGCCAATGATGTAGAGCAACATCCCTTGTCTGAGTGAACCTGTTCCAACCAGCTGAAGTAATCACTGATGCAGATTAAAGACCAAAATCACACGAGCTATCTCAAATACAATTAAAAGAAAATTCACAAAGCATGAGGCAGTCTGACAAAATTTGGATGTGAATCCCCTAAAGAGAAGCAAGGCATCACCATGGACATCGCAAATCCTGGCAAATAACGTGCTACTGAGAATAGAGAACAGAAATTGTGCTCCTTCAAACTCAGGATATCCATCACTACAAATACTGGTTTTCTGCCTCCAAGAATATTGCTCTTGATCACAAACAGAAACAAGAGCTGCATATTCTTTGGGAAAGAACAACATACACACATTCTAATGTACTCTGAACGTATGTGAAGATGACATGCAACAGTGCTCCCCAAAGAAGGCATGATGTAACAAATGGTGGGAATAATCCAACATTGCAAAGTTCTCCCATCCTTTTTGGGTTACCCAGAATCCCAAATATTTGGCTAAGCATTTCACTTATTATGTAAGCGCGCACACACACACACACACACACACTTTAGAGGGACAAATGCAGCCTATACAGAAAACAACATTCTCCCACTTCCAGTGCAGTCTGCATTCCCATAACAGTACACACTTCTGCTGTTATTAGGGGCAGCAATTCGCCCCTAAGGACTCCCCATTCATAGGCTGAGACTGGTAAGAAATGGTGGCTCTCTCATATGCATGATGATGCTGGGATGGCCACTGGATTGGTCCTAGAGACAAGAAAAGAGAATTTCCTAGTCCTTTAGATTGGCATTTCTTGCAAGCAGTACTTTCACTTTAAAGAGAGAATAATAGTGGAATATTTGAATCATCACAAAATTATGCCAAAAAAGGAAAGGGGGGGGGGGGAAGAAGAGAGGGAGACTCAAGATCTATAAAACTATTAGAACTCCCTCAATATAAAGCCTGGAGAATGAATGGCATTCACACTGTGTTAGAAAACAAACTGTATTTAGTTCAGGCCTCTAATGAAACTGCAGGTTGTAACTTCTGTTTACATTCTGTCACCAGGCAGAATCTGCTCTATCTCAAGTTGAAAAGTTCATAAACTAAACATTATTTTAAAAGTTCAAGAACTACACACACATCATTATATAATGCAAGTATTTAGTTTCCAGAATACACTGAAAATCTGTCTCGACATTCCTAAAAAGGCAGAAATATTCTTAAAATCATAGATTGAGCATTTCGTATCATTAGTAACAGTAGCGTTTAGTTCTTTATAAATGGGGCTTATATTTATCTCACATCAAAACACTAATGGAAATCACTTCTAAACTTATTTATATCTAGTTCAAAGTATTAAGACTAAGAAATTACCAAAAGAGGATATGTTTTCTAATTAATCTCTTTATTATTATTAAAATGTTCACTATTTAAAGAAACACTGGGATGTACTTTAGATGAATTTTAAAAAACAATAAAAAGATCTTCTGAATATAAGCAAAGGACTCCTGTACATGTGCCAAGATTTCTGCAACTTTATCGATGTGATGAATAGTTTCCCTTTGAAAGCAGCCATGTCCACGTACAACCCCATAAGACACGAGGTCCTGCACACACAGTCAGCAACAGCAAAAAGAACTAGGGAAACATTATGGAATTAAACAGTAAGAACTGTTCCCAGCTATTAGACACAGAAAAAGGGAGAGCTGTGCCAAAGTGAGTGCTTTCATGGAGCTGTATTTCTATGTTCTGAAACTGTATGTTCAACAAGCATCAGAGCAAAGCTATAAACTAAGCCAAGATTAAATCACAAGGTTTTGAAAATAGCCCTTGTCCTTTCCTAACTCGCATATTTGAAGACATGCAGCAGGGCCCATTTCACGGAGTCACAGAATTGTCACGGTTGCAAAAGACCTCCGAGATCATTGCTTCCTGTCAATTCAGCTTTACAAACCAGATGCAGGAGCATAGGGCACACATAACGGGATCACGACTGCCCATTAATGAAGCACGTTTGTAGATTCAGCAACGCTAAGTGCAAACGTGTGGCAGCATGTGGCATATGCCATACCAAATCCAGAGCTCTAACTACTGCACATGTGCTTCTGCGGTTTATTGCAGGAAAAATTTGGTGCAAACTGCAAAGTTGCACAAATGTATGGTAGGGTGAGCAACAGATGTAAATAACAGCAAGACTAGATGGCTCTTATGTTATAGTAATGACCAAATATCATATTTCATTACCAAGAGTTTATAGAAATATTACCTGCATAAGAATATATAAAAGATGCGCTGTTAAAAGTGGAAATTAAGGAATTCCCTCACACTTTAACCTTACAGATGAAGTAATATTGTCATTCAGCAAAAAAATCAAGATATTTGACAAAATATCAAATATCTAGAGAGAAGTCTGCTCATACCAAGAAATAATTTTGAGAAGCAAAAAGAAAACCCTGTTTCAGCAACATTTCTTCTTCAAAATGTTAGTACCTAAGTTTCTGCTTGTCACATCCCATCCTGAATCTTCTTTCTAAAGCTCAGACAAACCCTCAACAAGGAAAAGAAAAAAAAAAACAAAACCTCTCAACATCAGAAGTTAAGATTTTTCTGACAGAATCAAGGCACTCCATAAAAAAACATTTTTAGATTCCTGAATTGTTATAATGTCAGTCACTTCTTAATTTTCTTGTTTTATTATTAACTATCCTTTCAAGCAGAAACTACAGTCATCTTTTCGTTCTGACAAGGAATTCTTCCTAACACTTCTTGATTATTTTTTTCAAAAGAACAATACTGTAGATAAAAGCAGTCAATCTGTCACTGCAACAATATGCTATATTTAACAAAAGTTTCTTTGGGACAGACTTCTCAAGTTCAGGATAGGACTTCTGGTGAAAAAATCAATTTAAAGAAACCCAAAACACTCACCACAAAAAAAGTATTCAAGGAATAGAAAGATATCCGTGCAGGATGTGGATAGCCAGGCTGAGATCCATCTTCTGGTAGATTTGGACTACTGACTCAGAGGAAAAATACAGACCTGCTAGCCTGCTGGGTAGGATGCTCAACTGAACCGTACGACATGTTTCACCTACCTGCTGCAGTGAGTGCTGAACAGTTTATACAAATGGAAAACTTCGCAGACAACCATTAAGAGGAGAAAATTTCTGAACAAGAGCACAGTCCAGTGCTGAGGAGATTTTTGCTTCCTGCAATGCAGAAGAGCAAAAACTCCTGCTGCAGCGAAGGATCAAGATCACCAGGACTGTTCATCAAAGCCCATCTTTCATTCCTGACATCCTTTTTCCCCTTGTTAGGAACAACATTGAAAAAGACTAAGTTTGTTCTAATGTAGAAAGGTTATTTTATATCTGCTGTACTTGAAGGCCCTAATACATCTTCTTGAGCTTTGTGATGACACTGTGGAGTGCAATTTTCTGCAGAGAAATACAATACCACAGACACCAAACACTACTGTAGATAGAAAGGATCTTATTTTTAGCCTCACTCTGAACAAAAGCCAGTAATTTCAAATTGCACACGAAAGACCACCTCATATTAGGACACCTTCAATTTATCCCCTATGGACAGCATCCATATGCTGCTATACCTAGAAGTTAGCTATGTAGGTCAGCTTGCAACAGATACTCTCATTCCACTCAGTCCACCTGAAGATAGCAGCAGCATACAGAAACTCTTCTGCATAGCTAAGGCAAAAAAGGTTTGAGTGGCATGCACCGAACATGCCTTACCAGGCTTCACAGCTCCTACCTCTACAGAAATACCAGGCTCAATATGTAAACCCCAAGCAAACCTTCGCAAGTATAACTGAGAAAACTCCAATTGGTAACACATAAATTACTCTAACCATAAAAATGCCCCAAACCTTCAAGCTATAGCATCCCTTTGTTGTACCTGCCCGGTCTCAGGTTTAGTGTCCTGCGTTGCTTCAGCAGGAGCAGATTCCTGCAAGTCCTCAGGTTTAAGGCCTTGAATTTCTTCCACAGGAATTGCTTCCAACTCATCCTTGGGTCTAAGACTTAGAGCATCCTCTGCAAAGCTTGAAATACTTGATTCCTGCAGACTGCCAGGCACCGGGCCCTGCGTCTTGTCTCCAAAAGTTGTCTCCATTGCTCACTTCGGTGCAGAGAAAAGAAGAGTGCTCCTTGCAGAAGCAACCTGGCAATGATAGCATCAACACGGGCAGGGAAAGAGGACAGACACCTGAACCCTGCTCCCAGCAAGTATGGAAAACAAGAAACACCTGTTCTAAAAATACTTGTATTTTAAAATACCTACTCTACACAATCTTTTACTCTGCTCGTGAGTTGTATCTATTAGATTTAGTTTTATTTGAAATAATTATTTTTAAAGAGACTGACAGGTAAAATAGTGGGTTCTGTAAGGAGAGAGATCTAGGCATTGCAGTGGCAAGATAGAGCCAAAACTAATGCAAGTGATTCAGGATTACCAAACTGAAGCTCATTAATACCTGTGTGTACCTGAGTTTTTTTAAAGCTTCCAGTAACCAACCCTAGAGTTCAAAGGAACCCCAAAATGGAGCCAGCAACAGAACCGGGAACAAACTTCATCCAATGTGCAAGTATTCCCAAGAGAACACAGAGCAGACAGGAAGGAAACTAGATCTCAAATTAGATGTAAGGAGGAAACTTATTACAGGAGGGTGGTGAAACACTAGAACATGTTGCCCAGAGAGGTGGTAAATGCCCATCCCTGGAAATATTCATGGTCAGGTTGGACTGAGATTTGATCTAGTTGAAGATGTCCCTGCCCATTGCAGGGAGTGGGGACTACATGACCTTTAAAGTTCCTTCCCAAACCAAACTATTCTATGAAACACTTTGTACCAAACTCTGTCCGATGTGATGGACCCACAATGGTGTTGGAGTTCTCAGGCTCAAACATGAGTAATGTGAAGGAGAGTTATCCAGTTGGTGTTCAATTTAGTGTTAAAGACAAGATGACAAGATGCTATAGCAGCACTTTTCTATTAAATTTATCCAGTTTAAGTAGAAGACAATGCAAGCTTCTGCTAAGAGGATTACCCATTAAAAGTATGCAACCAAATATATAATATTAGAAAAGAAGGGAAAGGGCAAATGGAAAAGACAAATGGCAAAACCTGGCTACATCTTCAATCAATTTTAAAAAAAAAAAAAAAAGGTCCCTTTTTGCCACATCTCTAAAGCTAAAAGCATATGCATAAAAAAACCCTTAATTTACACAAACGAGCTCTGAAAGTACTATGAAAGTAGTACATAGCAGTACATGCAAACTGTGACACCGGTCATTGCGTGACATCAGCCTCCTCTGCTTCAGGGAGGTATGAGCCTTTTCTCCCAGGTACAGCAAAACTCACTTGTGGCCATTAAGTTTGCATTTCATCAAGATCAGGGAAATTCACACTCATAAATACAAAAGCTTGAAGCCTTTGCATTACTCCTCTCCAACGTATGTACCAGGGCACTATTTCAGAATCTCCAATATAAATAATTCAAACCTATGGGGAAAAATGATATACATTCATTTGTAAGGCCAGTGAGTTGTGTCTTCGAGGCATTTTTTTTTCCTCCTCAAAATAAGCCTTTGCTTACAGCCCAGGTGACAGCTCCAAGAGAGAAAAATGTCTGTAACAAATTGTGTCTCTTTAATCCTTAAACTTCTGGGCAGATAAGGATATTTAAACTGAATGCTCCTGTCGGCTGTTCAAGCACTTCATATTTTTCCCTCCCTCCCTGCTCATTTAACACAATTACCAGGGTCACACACGGAATAACCCCCCCTGCTCCCCGCCCCCCAGGGTAGGCACCATAGCCTGACACAAGTGCTCACACATAAGCTGATAGATGCTACGAACAAAACATTCCTGTTTGCTTTTCAAGCAGAAGAAAACGAAACACGGCACACATTTTCTCTGCTGGAACACCCATCCACAGCTTCCTCTTCACAGAGATGGCCCCACACTTGTAGGACACCAAAGAAACAGCATGAGTGGCCACACTTCCCCTATATTTTCAATTCCCACTCCAAATGAATCCCCTCTTTACCCATACATTTCACTCCTCAAGTGCAAGGCCCTCACCAGCCCCTTAGGAAACAAGAGCCCAAGTGGGACACACTGAGACGCTCGGGGGTCCTGCTCCTGGTGCGCACCCTGTCCTTCTCTGTGCCTACTCATGGCTGTTGCTTCCCCCTTCTTCTCACAGGATGGTCCAGGGGTTGGCCTCCTGGCTGTGGAAACCCCACAGCTCACATGTGAAACACATCCCAGTGCTGAAGAGCTTCTCTCTGCATCTCACCAAATTTTAATCATGTTCCGACTCCCTCTCATTCCTCTTGCAATTTTCCTTGCTCCCAAATGTATAGTAGGTGTCTATTGACTCAACCAAAGATGCTTCAATATCAAAGGATATTTAATTCACATTTTAATCATCTGGGCAATAACACACTGCTTTTTCTTTTTTTTTTTTTTTTTTTTTTAAAGGACATGCAAGTGATCTGGAACAAAAGGTGTTATATAAATCCAGCCTGAAAGACTTTTCATATCTGAAGAAACATAATGACAAACCCCAACAGTAAAAATATTGCTATATAATCATACCACTAGTAAATTAAAAAACAAACAAAAACAACCAAACACAAACAAGAAATAAAAGGTACAAGAATATGTGCTTTCCAAAAAAAATTGATTGAAAACAGCCCATTTTAATTCACATGAGTATTTTAGAGAACAGTGAAAGCATGGGTCCAACACATTCTAGAAAGATTGTATACCCTGTCTCACTGCCTGTAGCACACCCAGGATGTTACTAATCATAGTTGAAACAGAAATTTCTATGGAAATTTAAAAACAGTGCAACGTGGATAAAAACTGTTCTTTCAAACATACATTACAAACATACCTACAGTTATTTATTCTTGTAAGGCTTATTTGGTAATTAAGCAAGGTATAGGACAATATATTTGTTTTTTCTTTTACAATACAGCTGCTAATATTTGTGACATAACTTTGTAACAAAATGTTTCTGTTTCACACAGGAGAACTTTCACTATAATTTATCTACAGACTAACATGATGTCTTAAACTGTGATAAAGAATGAAAGTTTGGACAGAATAATCAAAAAGAAAAAAGGTTACTACTGTGGCAGTTATCTTAGTCTAGAGGTTAAGAACCCTAGGCAGACAACCGAGAGAAGCTACAGAGGAAATATTCAAGCTTGCCTGTGGACTTCAGGTATCTAAAGATCTATTTTTACAGGTAATTAAGTTCACACAGTTTGCCTGTTGCTCATTTGCTTATTTGTAATGCTGTGTCTTGAACCAAGACACGATAAAACACCATCTACCAGATTGGATTGCATGTAGGTATGCTCACCAACCTAAACTGGAGGTCCAAATCTGAACTTACAGGAAGTTAAAGAAATATTTCTTAAATTCACGTTTCTGTGCCTAGTCTTTTACTTGCAAAAAAACCCAAACAAAACAGAGTCCCTGGAATGCATACAACATTGAACACAGCAGGTGTCATTTACATGAGCCTAAAAAAAAAAACAAACCAAACCACTGTGACTCAGGGAACATTGCCCTTCAGAAACTCTGGGGCAAATTCACTTTTCAGGTGCCCACCAATCTGCACAGAACCTTCAGGTCAAGAGAATTATTTTTATGTCCTCCAGAGAAAAAGAAAATAAAGCATGTATACACACACCCCCCTTCACTTAAAAAAGCAAAGCTCAGGCACATGCACCTCATTGTGCTATCTTCTTACAGTAGAAGAAAAAAAAAAAAAACAAAGAAAACCACCACAACCAGGGGATTTAGCTTGAGTTGAGAACTGCCCATACATTTTACCACAGTCCAAATATTCCTCTTTGATATGTTATCATAGCAACTTGACTACCTCGAAATAGCCCAGAAGATACACAAACTAACACTCACCACAAAGGATGTTACAGCAAACACTGAGCTTTTGCTCTAGACAGGGAGACTTTAAGTTCATGAGGAGGTGGGTTGCCCAGACCCAGCCAAACAGCCTGCTCCTAAGCCTGATTTAATACTGAAGTGAGAGGTCTTTAAAGTCCTTGAAGGGAGAGATTTAAAGAGTGACTATGGCAAAGTGTTTTCTATGCTTCCTACTTTTGCTTGTCATTTCTGCAATAGGCACATTATATGACAATAAATTTTGGGAATGATCATTTGCCAAGGTGAACATTACCTTGGCACTCCACTTTCAGAATTTTTTTATACTACAAAAATAGACTGTATGGACCCTTCATTAGCTCTTCATGGTTTAGGGTTTTTTTAATAGGAGCAGAGAAGCAGAGGAGACATGAGATACTGTATTCCAAGACAAAGCAGAAAGAAACCATCAGTGAAACAAGATAATCAATCTAGTGCTCAGAATTTAATTGTAGTTTACTAGCTACACTCTACATTAAAATTCTTGTCTAAACGAGAATTGTAAAACTACAGCAGAGCAAGGCTATGTGAAATTTTCTATTTATTTTATTGTTCTGTATCACTTTATGGACTACAATGACATAAAATAAGAGCTTTAAAATAGTTTTCAAACCAATCTCTTTCTGAATCACGTGGTTGTCACCAGTTCCCAAGATTAATATTGAAAAAGAAAGAAAAATGTCACTGCTCAGAAAAGCATCAAGGTTGATATTAATGACAATGAATGGTACAACTAACAGAATTAAACTGCAGCCTTTTAAAACTCTTGATTCAATGCTCCCTGAGGTCTGAGTTCCAAGACACCACTTTTTGGATTCTGTAAAGGAGTCCTCGTGTTGTATTTTCATTTGCTAGAAAATTACACCTAGAATTGTTACTTGCAGACCATGGTATTACCAATAAAGTAAAACTCACCATGGACCATCGAACAATAGCTTTTTTCATTATAAAGCTTCTTGGGAATTACAGTATTAGATTAATGAGATGTGCAAATGTTTTATCAATTCAGTCTCCAGAGGAATGAGTCACTCCTAAATGCCGAACAGCAATAAAATTAAAAACAGCTTATGTGCTGCTGTATTCTACACCCCACAGGTACGGACCATCTGATTTCAATGGAGAGAACAGATGCAAAAAGGTTCCATAGAAAGCTTCATAGATGCAGAAAGCACTGTAGCAATGTGTGCTGAATCTGTGCTCAGTGGCTGAAGAGGTGCTAATAATGCTAAACAGCTGCAAAAAAGTAACGGAGAAGAGAGTCTGATGATAGAGGTACAAGTAAAAGAGACTATACTCACACGAACCAACCATTGGCAGCTAAATGAGAAGGTTGGTTCCCTGATGTTTCCCCTGTACTCAGCGGGACTACAATTACCTTCTTCTGGAGAGTAATTCAGAGCAGAAGACTAATTTAGGCAATACAAATCAACTTCTGGAAGACCTGGTCTGTCTCCATAATCATCTAGCATGCACAGGAATGAGAGCTCAAACAGCACTTTCCGCCTTGGCTGACACCACAGCATCCACTGGAGACATACAAAATGTGCTAAGTAACCGTAAGGGTTGATTTGTACCAGGTTCTCCTTTTCTCCTAGAAAAGCAAGATAAAAGCAAGAAAAAAAATATACTCTAAAATAGAAAAGCACAAATTGTACCCTATCTTCTCATGAAAAACAGACAAGTTTGCAAAGCGGGTAGTAATTAATAGATACTCGCTTACTTGGTAAGGATGTACCATATAAGGAAGAAGCAACATTTATCCAAATGCCTCAGTCACCCTCATTTACGGTGCCTAGAGACCTAACAAACAACAGACTGCCAGAAATCAGATAATTCAGTTCTATTCAGAAATCCTTAGTACACTCTATACAGCAAATGGGCTATATAAAATGTTTGTAGGCACAGTGGGAAAATTTCATTCACCCTGGTATTCTGAGTTTTCTGCTTACAAAGTCTGGGAATTATTCTCTGCACTGAATATTAACTTCATTTCCTTTTCTTTTTCCAGACCTATCCCATACAGAACATCTGCTTACCTCAAAATTTCCAACACATTTTTTTCTCAAAAAAACTTCCAAAAGAGAATGTGGTTGCTTGTTTTAATAGCTGCAACACTCATGCTAAAGGGACAGCTGTGAACCTATGGGAGGAATGTCCCATGGAGAGAATGGTCCAGCCACTGGCCAAACTCAGTACCTTCTGGGAACACAAGGCAGGTTGAATCTCATTGTAAATTCATTTTCTTCCAGGGAAAACTACAATGGAGGGATGAGGAAAAAGGCAACGGTGCCCACACACACCTCTGCTTGCCACATTGCAGGTAGGGTGTGCTCCAAACCCACAGGCTTCTCTTTGGGCAAAACCAGAGAGACTAAGGTGTTAAAGTTTGATGGGTTTTGGCATGATAAGAACTTCAACTACACTCTTCAGCCCTGGGCTGTACTGTATATAGTATACATCCAAGTGACTACTCCTATAGTCCTCTGTGGCCGAGAAGGATCATGCAGCACTTGACCTGAAACAGCACACCAGCAACACACAGGCTGGAGAGGAGATCTGTCAAGACACAGCATCCTGACCCTTCCTCTTACAGCAGGCTGAGCAGCCTGTGCAGCCTCACTTCCCCAGTGAGGCAGCGCAAGCACAGGGTCTGGTAGCTGCCAGTGTTGATAAATTAATCTTCAGCAGCTCGCCTGCTTGCCTGAGGGGTGTCTCCTTGCCCCAGCAGCTGCCATATGCTCTCAGAAGCTAAGTGCAAAACAATGGAAAGCACTTTCCCAATCTGGCAGAGATGGGTTTAAACACACTTCAGATTTTTGTAGTGTTCTGGTTTGCAGAGGACTTACATAATAAAACCAACTATGTATTTTAAGACAGATCCTGTCTTACTGGAAACATAAGGGCTACTTTATTTCCAACTCCTGAGTAACCAGTAAAATACCACTTTCACAGAAAAATATAATGATGCATATACACAGTTAAACAGACTTGAAAGGAAGATCCATTAGTACAAATAAGACCAAGTTAAGTTCCTGTTCTATAGCAGGCAGAACCATGTTGCTGAGACCTTTTAAAGAGCCTTATAAAGAACTTCTAGGGAAAAATCCCTGTGTGATACTCAAGAGTAAGCAGAGGTAAATGGTTGCCAGATTAACTGCAAGTTGCAGCTGCTTGACTTAAAGCATGTGTTCTGAAAAACCATGAATAATTCCAGTCTTATAAATACAGTGAACATTTCTAACATGAAAAAATAAATCTTATGTGTGCTTCCAAGAAAGTCTGCCTAGAAACTTTCTGTTTAAGATTTGTATAAGCTAGCAATAGCATTTCCCCCAGGTCCAATGTCTAACAAATAGTCAGGCAATAAGAGGAAGGCATTCAATATCCAAATTAAGAACTCTCCTTTTCAAAGGCACAGATTGATCCAGAATTTTAAGCTGACTGACCACAAATTGCCCAATGATGGAAAATTAAAACTACCTTGGAAACAGCAGAGTTAATAATTTCATCTGTCCAAGGTCTGTTTCTTCTTGCAAATGGCCTGCAGAACCAACAGAACTAAACAGGCTAGTGTTTTAAAGCACAAAACTCAGAAAAATGGAACAGATCAATGCTGTCTTCTGAATAACATGCTTCAGTATTTAGTCAGGAGCACAGTACAAGCAGACCCAGCTCAGAGCAAACCCAAGGGAACCATAACAGTGGACTGATTCCCTTCCCAGTTGTGACCAGTGCGAGAAGCCATACACTTTTGTTTTGCAGAGGTGATAAAAGTACAAAAGAAGGAAAGATCTGACAAAATTATCATACCTCAGACCCAAAATATTCCCATAGCTATAGTTATGAGCAGGAGATGAAGTACCAAAGATGCAGTGGGTTTGGGCTCCATTTACCCATTCTCATAGTAAGAACTAACAGAAAGTTCTCCAAAGCATATACAGTTGAGGCACACTGGAAATAAGCCTACATTAAGCTGACCCTGCTTTGCAAGGAAGTACAGGGTGTAGGATAACATAAAGTGCTTGATATGACATGTCAGAGGAGATCAAAGAATATTCTGAGTATCATGTAAGGATTTAACTCTGGATTGATGTGATGAATCTCACCAAAGTAGAAAGCAAATTTCTGACAAAGATAAACACCAGATTAAATGCCAAATTCTGAAGTTGTGTTAAACTGAATTTCACAACATTGTCTTTCAGGTATATAATACGGACTAAATTAAGTCAATTCTGTGTTGCATTCTGCACAGTAAAAGTTTGCAGGAAGGATTAAATGTGATACCGCTGTGTACTTTGGATCTGCAGGGTTTCGGTTACTATAGACAGAGATATATAGATACAAATAAATTGTGTATAAATTACATACTTATTTTTTTTTATATGTATATATCCATAGAAAAAACCACAACTTTATACTTAAAATGATTGTGATCAAACTAAAATATTTTTGATTTCTAGAACTATCAACACTTGTAACTACATAGTCCTGATACTTAGTCCTTCAGAGGGAAGTCTCCAGGTTCTAGAGAATGAACTGCTGAGTGCAAATGTAACCACAGAGTTTTATTTGTCACAAAGTTTCAAATCTTCTTGAAATAGGCAGGGTGTATGTAAACTATCCCCGTGTGATTATAAAACATATTCATTGGTCTGAGATGATGACAATCTACAGATACTTGAAGAAAGTTAACTGATGGCAGAAATAAGGGACAGGTATCCTCTGACATAGTGATCTAAATGCTAAGTTTCAGACAACAAAGGAATTATTTCTGCCTTTTCTAAAATTACTGCTTCCTTCTAGAAAACTGCCACGTTCCAAACAGGACAAAAAGAAAAAAGAAGAAAGTGGCCTGATAAGGATATATGAGATAATTACTGGGTAACACAACTCCATTCCTTTTAGAAGTGGAGTTCAGACTTCGATGGAGTAAAGCATAGCTCATAAATCATTAGACAGACCTGAAGGTTTTTCAAGAACTCTGCATTCATTCACCAGCTCAGATGACAAGTCTCTCATAGTGTCTTGAGTCTCTTCTTCAGTACCACCCTCAAGAAGCCCACAAAACTTACCACACAGCATGATCAGGAATCCATTAGTTAACATGCGACATATGTTATCAGGCAGATTTACAGAAACCTTAGATGTACATTTTTAAAAATCTTATTTCCATCTTTCAAGAGCAATCAACCAAAAAACTTTAAAAAGCTATTGTAAATTAGGGAATATCTCTTGTCACAGGCTTATAATAAATGTGACCGTGGCTCATAAACAGTTAACGGGTATTATTTGCTTATAAACAAAATGGTATTTAGGAAATATGATACACACAGTATACAGAATATGTTTTGCTTCTCAATCCTTTGTTTCAAGTTGTGGCTTAGATTATTAGTTTTCAAATGTGACCCCAGAGATCCTAGCTGTGAGGGGCAATAAAAGAGTCCAGCCCCACTGGAGGAAAGATGACATCTCTCTGCTCTTTTTCAAGACAGAGTAACTCACATAATCTGTTCATAGGGTTTCTGCTGGTTTTGTGATAGCTGTGTTTGTTTGACAGGCTATTCAAGCAGATGTATAAAACCATACAGTTGAGCAAAGAGATGAAGAAACATGAAAGAGTCTTCTGAGTTGAGGTGGGACTCGAGCATGATTGGAAAAGGAAAACCAATCTCCTGTTAGGGGAAAAAAAAAATAATCTTACTTTGGACTCCTCTAAATTCATAAATAGCCTCATAACAAGACCTGCTGTTTCATGCAGAAGTTCAGGAGTGTGTAGACCTGGACCTGAGGGTAATACTACTCATTGCAAGATACAGTTTAGTACACATGGGAATTAGATACCTCAAAGTGCAGAAAAGATCCCCTGCATCTCTCAGTGAAAACCTTGGCTGCAAGCCACTATGAACCCCAAGCTTTGAAACAGTCCTGCCAATCACACATTTTCTGGATGTATTTTGAGTTCCCCTGCATAGTTTCCATTCACTATCACTGATCACTCACCAGCATTTGAGCCCAAGAGATGCAGAATTAATCACTCAGGCTTAAGAAAGAGCATGTTTTGTGGTAAACAGAAATTTTCAGTATAACAGTTTTAATACAGCATTAATAAATCTGTAAATTAATAAACTAGCTAGTTTAACTACAGATTTTAGGAAACAGATACAGAGAGTGACACCAGACCATCATAAAAAAGGTATTAGCAGGTTTGCCTCAGAGTAGAGGACAGAAGAAGAACCTAATCTGTGGCTGGCTGGTTGGCACAAGCCCTTCTCAGACCCAATCTATCACAAGGACAGGCTAGAAGAGTGACTGGCTTCAAGTAGCCAGGGCTCCACTGCTGAGAGAATGGCCAAGCATGCACTTTAAAAACAAAATAGAGATATAGGTGGTGGTTCAAGTAAGGACTGCATACTGCTAATGTGCATAGGTATTCTTGAAGTTCAAAAACCACCTATGGGAGGTAATCCCAAAATTTTCTGCAAGTCTGCTGACAGAGCACTATAATCTTGAAGCAGTTTCTCTCTTTAAAACCTTCAGCAATATCTTACCTAACAATGCAAATTCAAGTTGCTTTACATTGTGTGCAGTCCTTCAAAAATAAACAAGTATCAAACATAGGCTAAACACTGTGCAAAAAATTTAAGTACTGGTCTATGTAGATCTTGCTTATGAGCAATTAATCAAATGAGATAAGAAAAATCTTAAATCTTCCAGGGGTAAGTTGTTTCCATAAAAAAAACCAAAACAAAACCACACAGCACACTGACAGTTATTTCAGACTGTCTCCAATGAATCACTGCTTCTTAGGCTTCCAAGAGATCCTGTCTCTCTTCCACTCGGCTGTGTCATCTTTTTTGAAGGCTTTATCTCAACACTACACTTTATCACCATACTTATTTATCATGTAAGCTGTTGACTCATTTTCTACATTCAGACTTCAAAGTACAGCAACAGCACAGTTGGTCAAATCTCTTAATGTGCTTTCAGTTCTTTGACATCTCTGTAGCAGCATTTTAAATATTGTTCACTTTTTCCAGATAATAACAGGAATGTGAAGATTTTGCAAATTTCACCCTCTGATATCTTCACACTGCTGATGGTGTTTGAGCAAACATTATTTCTCCTAAGACTGGAAATTTTATTTTAACATATTATTTTAGCGTGTTACTTAATAACACACGCAGCTTAGGAAAGCGTCTTGTTCCCATTTCAGTGTAAATGGCAGATGATGGATAAATTGTAGCATTGGAAAGCGACATGCAAAACCAACCAACTTCTGATTATACTCTATTACTAACTCTGGCAATTTCCTCAGCAATTCTTTCAAGGACAAATCTTTAAAATTTTCTTATTATAAGCAAACGTTTCCTTGATACATTACTGTTTTCAAAAGAAATCCTAAGAAGTAAATAAGGTTAAAGAAGGTGGACAAAGAACGATTTATTTTTCACAGAGCTATGAATGCAATAAAATGTTTTTAGAAAAGTGTCAAGGGGAGATTACTGAATACATACTATGATTTCCATTGTTTGCTGGAAAAATAAACACAACTAGCCATGCTCCACTGTTTCTACAGTGCCTACCTTCAGCTCAGTCCTTCCAGAAGCAGGACCTGATAAGCAGACCTTTGAGAACCAACTGATCAACCACAGCTTAAAGCTGTATTTCTATCAAAAAAGGCATAGCATATATTATTATATATTATAACTTCAAGTTATTCTGGCACAAAAAACAGAAGGCTAGTTTTCATCCTGTAACAGCCTTCCCAGACTTCAGAAATATTTTCTGGTTCAATCTGCAAAACAACTGAAAACTCAAAAATACTACTAGATACAATAGAAGGAAAGATACCAAAGGCATATATAGATATATTTCTCCATTTTTCACTCCTCACATCCTCCCTTCTTTTAGCTCCCCACTCGTTTGCAAGGACCAGTTCTTTTTCTTGTCCAAGACTTGATTATCCTACGAGTACACCATCTGATTAGACATTTTATCATATAGGAGACTATAGGTTTATGTGGAGCTTAGAATTAATGCTATGTACCTCAACAGGATTATTAATGACCTCCACTGGGAAAGGTGAAAGAATTCAGACATTCTGCAGTATCAGATTTTAAGGAAGGGTAGCTTTAGTTTTTTAGAAGTGGTAGAGGACTAAGCTTTTCAATGAACCTGATATTCCAGCAAAGAAAAGTCTGAGTGAGATCACACAAAAAAGGCAACATTCGAATCTATAGGAACATATGATCACTGTTAGAAGTACTGCCTAAATACAGAGCCCAAAGGAAGAGAACTACACAAAAAACTGGCAACTCCGTGACTAATTGGACAGAAATGGCACTTTTATACGTTAGAACATTACCTACTTAGTGAAGTACGACACCAAACAATCCTGAGTTGGAGCAGGGATGTATGTACTGGTGGGGTATCATGAAAGACAGATTCAGTAGTTCCCTCTGGCTAATTGCAAAGTCTCTCTTTCCAGCTTGAGCTCTGCCAGTGACTCGGAGCAGCCCAGCTCCACACTGGGGAGAAACTGAAGCAGCTTGCTGCACATAGGCCAATCAGCAGCTATTTTTCCTTGAAGCTGCTTGTATTTTGGAGCAGAAGGTGACATTTGCTTTACAGAGAACCAAACTGTTCCCTTGTGTTAGGCATTCATTCCCAATCCAAACCATACAGCACAAATGCAAACCCTGAAAATCAATTCAATATTTAAAATGACAAAAATCATTTCAGGTTTAGTTTTCCATTAAAGCTAAGTCAGCTGCTATTTTAATGGTGCATTTACATATAATTATAATCTTGAATTTTGCAAGCGACTTAAAACATCTTACTTCAAAAAAAAAAAAACCCACATTTTTTTAAGGTTTTGTTAGAAAAATAATAAATTTGTAATGTATTACTTCACTTAAATAAATAAATCAACCAACCCCAAAACAAATCCACTCCAACTAAATAGGTCTGTAAAAAAAAGTTGTGAAAACATTGCATTTATATTCATAAATACTTTTTGACAGTTGCTGCATTAGCTATAATTACATATATACATTGGAAACATTGTCCCATTGCAGATACTTTGTATGCCTGTGCTTACTATAACTGGAGGCATCTATGATAGCATATAATAAACCTTGCATGTTCAAAATTATTGTTTTCAGTAAGACAATGCTCTACATGAGAACCAGAAACCACAGTGAATTTCCTGGGAGAAGGAAGGGACAAAAAAAAAAAAAAAACCAAAACACTTCATTCTTATTCAGTATTATTCCTAATTTTGATCTGTTTACAACTGTATAGTTTTTTTTCATAGAGCTCCCACTAAACCACTCTCAAAAGACCAGCAAATACAGGCAAGGAGGTTCTTGGTGCAGCTGTAAGGCTTTGAGAAGTTCAGCTCATGCAAAGAAAGAGCACTCTTGCTAGGACAAACTTCAAGACAGAGACTGCCAGAGAGCAATCACCAGCCATTAAGATATTTGATCTAAAAACACAGTTAGGCTTAAGACTTTCTGCTCATTCCCTATGCCATGAACTATGATGGGAAAGTCTCCAACGGTATATTTAGCAAAGTTGCAAAGATTATGCTTTACCTTCATCAGTTTGCCTAACTGCTTAAAATACCCTCACATCTCTGCCTGAGCAGCTGAGACCCTGCCTCCTCCTCCTCCTCCTCCTCTGTAGCACGGAGACAGCCTGCCGAAATCTCACATGGACCCAGGGTGCAAAAGTCCTGTCACATCCTTTGAACACCTCGCTACGAAGGGACACATCTGTTGCTGCACAGTCTCTGGTATTCCTGAGCAGCTGGAAAGCCCCATTTCTCCTCTCCCTTATAGACGCAGAGAAGTACATAGCCAGGAGGCACACACAAGACAGCAGCAATGGGAATGACAAAGGTGAGGGTCCAAAAACTGGCACCAGTGGAGATGCCATCTCAGAGCCTGCATCTCCCCCATTCTCTCACGGGAGGCCACATATATCCTCTCAAATTCCCACCCATCACCTTAACAAGCACAAAAACAGCACTGGGAATCATCTCATCGGTTATCAGGTAAGAGCCCCATCCTCAAAATCTTCAGTGCTGGTTGGAAAAGAATGTGTTGACTTCAGCTGCATGTAAAGTAACATCAAACATGTACACTCATTCAAGGCCATAAAGAGTGCTCCTATCCTTCAGTTTTTCATAAAGTATTATATATTTAGTTGTTCCTCCCTGTAATTTTCTCACACCCTGCTAAAAGAAGAGTAAGTGAACATGTAAGAAGAGGTTTATGATGCTTTGCCTGTTTGTTTTGGTTAAAGGGTGCGTGGCTTTTTTTAAACACATGGCAGCATTTTGATTTCTATTCTTAGAAATGATGTGAGGCAAAAAAAGGGCCCATGGAAGAATCGAAGTCCGCAAATGAACTTCCTTTCTGCTGTTTTTTTCTCAGCCATCTCCCTTCCAGTCATGCATGCCAAAATCCCATGCTTTATAGGGGCATCTGTTCTATTCTCTCCAGGCCAAAAAAGGAGACTTCTCAAACCCTTACTACAGCTGAGAAAATCTATAGCTCAATGAGCCTAATGTGATTTTCCCATGTCTACAGAGCCTCAAGTGCAGCTCCACAACTGCAATCAGAAGGGAAATTCCCTTTCACCTCCCTCTAGCCTTCCTTCCTCCAGCCACACAATTTCCATCGAGGCGTCTTCTAAAAGCTGTCCTCCTCCCACTCCCCATCTAACTGGTTTTCACCACATGACTGAAAAAGCAGAGATATCAGCCGTGAATGAAACCCTACATCAACAGCTGAACTGACATAACTTACGAGTCCCTACACTGCTCTAAGTGCTTCACCCACTCTTCTGCTGTGAACTCGGTATACTTCACACAAGAAATAACATGAAATAGTATTTTTCCCATTGAAGTACTTACTCCTAGAGACATTACCTAATTTTGCATCATAACAAATACAGACTCGCTGGATTTGACTGATTAACATTGCTTGAAATGAAACAGCACATCACGCTGAAGCTACATTGCCTGCCCATGATTTAAGGTCCCACACTGGCCTTCACAGCAGTTCGGTGGCTCCCACTGGTGCCAGAAGAACACAGCGGTACAGACATCATAGTCCAAGTATCAATCTCACTATAAGGTGGCTTTATCCAAGTGTGATACACTTCCTTAAAAAACAGTTAGAGGCATAGGATACCACAATTCCGTCAAATTAGAAACCCATGAAATAATAGTTTTAATGTGTTTCAAATAAGCAGACGTTCTAGTACATATCATTTCTGCAACCACAATAGCAAGCACAGGCCACAGGCATTACTGCTGAGGCTTTCAGTGAAATCAGCAGAATCAGACCAAAAAAAACATGAACCTAACAAAATATGTTCAGACATCAGCATTAGACACAGAAGATGAGAAAATTAAACTGAGCAGTAGGTATATATATATATGTTCATGTATTACAATCAGTGTTTGCACAATATCTCTAAAATTTTTCGATCTACCTCATTTTTTTATCTGTAAAAGCTAAAGGCAAGCCTGAGAAGCTCTTTTTTTTTTTTTCCTCTACAAGTCAAACATATCTCATAATTAGAGGCACACAAAGAATATGAGTGTAGTGATTTTTTTTAATTATTTATTTAGATTTTCTGGCTAGCCACAATCTAGTTCACACATATTCTTCAAGAAGGAGGAACAGTCCTAGCAGACGAAGCATAAGCGGATTTTCAGCAGAAGATTGTTAGCACTGGGCATTAAAACCAAAGCTAATGTTTGTGCCCACTCTACACAAGCTCTTGGCAGCTCAGCCTGTAAATGCATTGCCTCACTGGCAGGCTACATACATGAGATGAATATATAAGCTCTACCCCACATGAAAAGGTAAAAAAAAAAAAAAAAAAAAAAATTCAAAGCTAATCTCTCTATCTGAGGGGAAAAAAAAAAAAAATTATATATATATGTAAAAAGAAGAGGAATACATTTGTGACACAGTCCAGCTCTCTGGTGAACTCAAGGATAAGAGGCATGTTTATGAGCAAAACTAAGTCAATATTTTCAAATAATTTTTCTGTGCAAATCTTAGTCTTACCATTCATAAAATTCACTAGGTAATTACACAGCTAGGCAAACATCCTTAGAGGAGAGTAGAAGAATAATGAATTCCCTACATAATTATTTATAGCTGTGTTTTTGAGTGAACACAGTGTAACAGGCATCAAGCCAATACTTAAAGGCAAAAAAAGATTTGTAAAACCTTAAATATTTCAGTAAGCGAGTCCATAGTCTACAGTCTATTTCACAATCTAATCTGCCTTTGCAATACATAAAAATCCCAACAACTTAGACTGCCTCTGCGATTAATCATTAGGATTTAAAATAAAACCTCGACAAAGACAGGTCCAGAAGTGCAACCACAAAATATGTAATCCTATCAGAACACGCGATTTGCTTAAAATAATGTTTCTGGGAATGCCATAGTGTAGTCTGCAAAATATTTTGTCTAATCCATATTTTGAAAAAACCCTTGGGAACAAAATCATTACCACTCATCAGTCAAAATGGCAGCAAGTAGAGACCAGATCCAATTCAGTCTTTCAAAGCTAACCCTAAGAACAAGCTGCTTATCACTCCAAAGCTCAAAAAAGATTATGAAAACTATGTAACACAATGTTCTTCAGCTCCCTAAAGACAACTGATTAAAGTCAGTTAGGAGCTGATTGGCGTGCAGTGATGCTTCTGCTTTCCAAATACCCTGCTAAATTGCCAATACAACTTAACAACACAACAGAGGGGAAAAAAAAAATTCTCCTGCTACTGAAAAGTCAAGCAGTAGCTGCTGGCAAGAAAAAGGAAGGCCAAGCCATTATTTTTCTAAGCTCCAATATCATCAATAATCTTCTAGAGACAATTAGACAAACAAATTTTTGTAATAAACAAACAGAACATGATCCAAGCCATTCTCCTAAAATCTCACAGGTTTTACAGCATCACAAGTAAAAACCAGAAATAAAAATCTGCATCAAGAGATAAAACTCAGAAGGTTTAACTGGATCAAAAAGAATGCTTTTTAAATTTGTACTTTATACATATAAGTGCTCTTGCTTCAGTTTAATACGTCTTCTATATACATTAGAAACAATACTGGATAGATTGCTCTGCTCTATTTCAGCACTCTGAAAACCAGATTGAAATAGAGAAGATCATCGTGCACAGGGCTGTGCAGAGTGCATTTCAGTCTCCTTATACAACAGCAGGAATTTTCAAGCAATTTGAATAAAATGTTACTTTTATCTCTCTCATTCAAATAAAACTAAGTTGGCATTATTTTTGCAACTGTAGCATTTGGTATGCATTGCAGGAAACTTGCCAGGAACATATTGGAGCCAGAGGTACGTATATCCTTACGGAAATAGTAAAATGCAGACACAATAAAGCTTTTGTACATTGTTAAGTAATAGGTGGTAACTCCCTCCCTCCCACAGCAGCTTTAACTTAAATGGCCAGTGGCTCTGGAATCAAACGACTGAATTGTATATCCTTGCCCAATACCTCCATTGCCTTCCACAGGCATAACATTTCTCTAGGACTAGACATATTTGTCTTCTTTTATCCATCACCAGTGCATTTCTCTGTTAGGAAACGTCCACTTTCTGTCAACGCTTTATGACAAGAACCTTCATGTCTCTCACAGATCAACTAGTTTAAGGATCATCCAGCTAAATATGATGCAAAAGCACCTCCCAAACATTCTTTATCCTTTACAAGGAACATAGGCAGACATTAGCAATAAATGTTCAGGACAATTCCAGGATTCTTTCTTGAGTGCAGAAGCATGTACTTGTAGATGCACATAAAAGTTGCAGGACAAGTTAAGAAGTAAAGGGAAAAAAGGAAGTCGGAGGAAAAAAAAAAAGCAGCTACTGGCATCATAAGCATCATCGAAACAAACAGGTGGTGTGCATCGCAAGTCTAGACCAAAACCACTGCCAACAAAACCACAACAAAACCCCAAAAACAAACCCTTTCCAAGCAAAAATTGACTTCCCAGTTTTCAGATTTCAATAAAATAAAGTAACAGAAAATAAATGAGTTTGTCATTGATTCTACTGGGTCTGGATTCATTTGTCTGCTCTGCTTTTCTGGAGCTTTCACCCATCTCAGGAGTAACACCAAATTCTTGGAGTCACTTTTTCTCCTGCAAATAAATGGTTATGGCAAAACAATTATGCTCATTTATAGCATGTAAAATATCCTCCAAGAAAGATGAGGACCAGAAATATGCAGCACTGAGGTGGTTTCTGAGAAATGCACAGCAGCTGAGCCAGCAGAAAGCAACTGCACCCATTCTGTTTAATATCTGGGGCACTGGGCACCCTGGTCATGCTGGTGTCAATTCTTCCTTAGTTCATGAGAAAACCAAGCTGTCCCAGGAGGAGAATCAGAACAGGAAAGCCTGTTGAAGATGCAGCACAAGCTCTGAAATAAACCTCACAGCAGCAACTGTGAAGAGATACTTCTCTCATCCATCTGCCACAACTCGAACAGCTCTGCCTGTACATTACTTACTAGGACTGTTTTGTGAAGATTTTCTTTTTAAAATATATTTTGGACAATGTCACATAACATATTTATCCATTCACATCCCTTCGTTATCTTCAGTGACAATACCATTTCAAAACAAGTTTTGCTTCAGCAATCTATTAAATCTCTTTTTTTTTTCCACAGAAGCTTATTTAACCTTTCAGTTATTTGTATTATATCCCTTCAGTAACTACTAAATTTGGATTTATTTCAGTGAAATATAAAACTCTTCTGTAAAAATTTACACTTGAAGTACTCACAATCTGTAGTCCCTTTACAGCCCTGGGAAAAACACAGACAACTCTAAACTGTAGCTCACCAAGCCTGTTTTGTGTGTCCATTTTGAAGATTTCAGAAATCATGCCCCATAAGTCTATAGAGCCAACCAGATCTCCACTGACTACAGAAGTCCAACATCTATACGTATTTTGATGATCCATCTCCGTGTGCTACATCCTCTGCCCTGCTCCCCCTCGTGACAGCAGGAAGAGATACTTGAAACCAACTTCAGACTTCATTTAGGTAAACAAGAAAGGCAAAGAACCACATGCAGCTGGTGTAAAATAAACGTTCATACTCTGCTAAAAATGTTCCGGGCTGAACTCAACATCCATGAGGAGCTAAGGGAAACAGAAACACAGATTTCCTTACAAAATAATTCTTTTGGAATTGGGAGATCCTGTTGCTGCTCCCAAATGCTACCTGGACTGCTTTATCCAGAGTATTTTAAACAGGACAAAATGTCACAAATAAGTAATTTATTGATCCAGGGTTTCTACTTTGATATTGCTTACTGCCACTGAAAACCTCCCATGAACAATTAGTATTTCGTTATGTCCAACAGACACCGAAACGTAATAGGAGCCTGACTTTATCAAATCCACAGCCCATCACAAAACCTGCTAACATAATCACTGCAGGATAAAGTAGAAGAGTTTTGCAAACAGAAGATATGTACTGATACAACCAATACAACAGCAGTGGAACCACTAAATGTTTTGGGATGGAGGAACTTGCAAGACAAGCTGGTAGGGAAGGAGGTCTGGTGCCTGCTTATGGCAAAACCAAAAACTCTGCAATGAAATCTCCTGAATTCCCTCCAAAAAAAGATGTCAAAGTCTGCATTTGCAAAACCGTGGCTTAAATGTTCCAGACTCTGCACAGACATAGTCTCTCTGATACTCTCAGAACCCCTCATGCTCTCCAAGTTGTCAACCATAAGCATACAAAAAGACACTCTTCTTCCCAAAAAGCACAACTTCAGTAGCACTGTTCTTCAGTCAAAGACCACACTGGCTGGGCTCTGGACACCCCTCCCTGTGCTTTTCAGCATGGGTTGTGGCCAGATTGAGCTGTCCTCCAAGCACACACACAGGTCTGCGATCTCCATGAGGCTCCACCTGAGTCTCTCCCTTTGAAGAGCACAGGTTTCAGCAGCCTGTGGCACCCCTCCATCCTCTACAGCCCTTTCAGTATGAGTGTGATGGGGACAAAAGATGCCAGGGGTTTCCCCTCCAACCCATGCCTAAAAATAACACAAGGATGTGGGAGGAAAGCATCTAAGTTAACACTACCTCATATAGCACTATTTTAAGCAGGAAAACCCCGAGGATTGGTAGTGTTTTGATGTTTTCTCACAAGTGCTGCTACTTTAGGTGCTCCCATCAGACTCTACCTCCACCAGCTTTAATCACCTGATGGCATTAGAGTAACAAAAATAATTAAAACTACTGTACGTGGAACTTAATGAAAAGATATTTTTCTGTCAAGATTAAAACAGTAGCAACCAATATTTTTCATTGTGCCAGGAGAGACTTCCGCTATTTCTCAGGCTTCATTTTTTGATTTGAAAATTTATCCAAAAAGAAAAGTAAAGTACTTGAACGTTAACATCAGCAAGTCATCCAGTCTTTTAAGAGCTGAAAAAACACATACCTGACGTACAAAACTGTTCGAGGTAGTGTCAGAAGATGTACTCCCGTCTGATCCTTTAAATCGGTTTTTTCTTCTTGCCCCTTTACCATAAGACTGTAAAAAAAAAATTAGAAGAACATTAGCTTGTGTTGCACAGAAAGCTTTCAATACAAGCATCACCAATGTCTCCCAGGCCAGCAGGGATAGAGATGATTAGCTTTGTGACAATTAATAAACACATATTCAGCAAGCAAGTGATGGAACAATGTGCACAGGTGCTCACTAACACAACTAGACTTGGTCAATTAACCCCTGAATGTTCTGGGGTTTTTTTCCACATTCAGGTTTGGAGAAGAACTTACAGACTTGTATAGTTGTAGTATTATTTAGTCCAGTCACAATGATTAAAAAGTAAACTTTGTTTTGCAGCTAGTTTAAATAAACACGCTAGGAAAGGAGGTACTGGAGCAGTCTCCAGTACATCACAGCTACGAGTCAAGTCAGCTGAGGGAACATGAAACAGCAAAAAGTGACCAAAACCTTGCTCATTCAGATACAGTCTTGCAACCAAGGAAGAATTTTTTTTCTTTGTTTTTTTTTATTTTCCTAAGTAAGTAAAAACAGTATAACAATAAAAAAGGTCTGAACATGTAACTGGAAAAGGGATAATATGCAACTTAAAAAGCAAGGCGTTGATTTTATCTATGAGGAAATCAAAAAGGTATCAGGAGAAAGCAATGGTTGGCTGAAGCAAAAATCACTAAACCATGGTTTAGAAATACAGAAAACTTACCCAC